>JARYGA010060361.1:0-42014 GCA_030545235.1 Helianthus tuberosus | reverse complement strand
ACATTTTGAAGCCTTGAGCATAGTCGCTTGCTCAGGCAATCCATACTGGGTATCTCCCCGAATGGTAAGTGATTCACCAGACGGAGTCTTAATCACCACTTGCTTTCTGTTGCAGACGATTTGGGCCTGGTTGTGAGATAACCAGTCCATACCCAAGACTATGTCAAAACCGGCTAACTTAAATGGAAGTAGAGACAGAGGAAAAGAGTAGTTCTTAATGGATATAGCACATCTATCTAACACAGTAGAGACGGTTTCTAGGGTGCCATCTGCTAACTCCACCTCATAATTCACATTTAAGGTTTTGACAGGTAATTTCAACAAATCACAAAACTTATGATCTACAAACGACTTATCAGCGCCTGAATCAAATAGTACTCTTGCATAGACATCATTTACAAGGAAAGTACCTGTAATAACGTTGTCATCTAGAACCGCTTCCTTGGCGTCCATTCTGAAGACTCTAGCATTAGTCTTCTTGGCCTCTTCAGGCTTTTTTGTGTATTTAGGGCAGTTGGTTTTAATGTGCCCCTTTTCATTGCAACGGTAGCACGTTGCGTCCTTCATCTTCTTGCAATCCAAGGTTTTGTGATCCGTGGACTTGCATATACCACAAGCATAGGTTTTTTACTGAGTCTGCGAGTTCGACTCGAGTCTGCACTTTCCGTAGTACTGTTTCTTGCAAATTTTGCATTTAGGCTTCTCACCAGAATGATGCCCATCTTTCCTTGACTCCGATCCTTTCTTGTGGTCACCGTTCCCACGGTGCTTCTTGTTCGATCTCCATGAACTATCATCTTCACGTTTCCTCTTCTCAGCCTCCTTATTCCTCAGCGATCTCTGCCTGACCGCATCCAAAGTGAGGGACAAGGATATGTCAGCTACAGATCTAAAAGTAGCTGGCCGAGAAGCCTTCACGCTTGCCTTGATTTCCGGGGCTAAACCACCGATAAAACGAGCTATTCTTTTTGGTTTCGGGGTCACCAGATAAGGAACCAACCGGGACATTGTGTTGAAGCTCGTTAGGTAAGCTTGACAGTCAAGGTTTGTCATCACCAATGATAGAAAATCAGATTCTATCTTCTCCACCTCATGCTGAGGGCAGTAACTTTCCCTAATAAGGGAAACAAATTGATCCCATGACATGTTGTACAATGGGATTTTCCCGGTGGCTTGAATCAGTGATCTCCACCATGCTAAAGCTTCACCCTTAAAAGACTGCGACACAAACTTGACTATATCCCTCTCAGCGCATCCGCAGATATCCACAACTGTGCCCATCTCATCCAGCCACGTCATACAGTCAATGGCTCCTTTCTCCCCAGTGAAATCCCGGGGTTTGCAGGAAACGAAATATTTATAAGAGCAACCCTTGTCACGGGGTCCTTGGTTTAGTACAACCTGCTGAGATGGAGCACTGTGGTGGTTTGAGGAGTGTCGATCATCATCTTTCTTCGGTTCGTCCTTCTTGGATGGTGGCTTTGAAGGCTGTGTAGATAGGGTCCTACTACGAGTCCCACAATACTCTTCGTACTGCCGTTCCAATGCCTTAGTAACTGCGTTGTCGACCAACGCTTTCAATTCAGCACCCGTTAAATTGATCCGGGCGTTATCAATGTTCTCCACTGGATGGCTATTAATTTCGTTTGAGTTAGCCATTTTAATTGAACTGTTACAGAAAACAAGGACAAAGGTTTATTTGGGAGTTTATTATGGAATTTCCCCTTAGGGTAATTCATTAACCATGGTAAACAGAGACCATATTTAGTTAATTTATTAATCATATTTATTTAGGATTTTTATTATAATTTATCCTAATTATAAAACAATAATAGTTTTATTTGTGGCACAAAAGGCCTAGTCACAAGGACATTTATATTTATAAGTTATGATTTCAGAGAATCAAAACATGAAGGTATACTGGCACAATAGGCCTAGTCACAAGGACGTTTATAAATTATAAGCTATGATTTCAGAGAATCAAAGTATGAAGGTTTGAACCTAGTTCATTACCTTTATCTGACAGGGAGTCATCGCTACCACTGTCTTTTGTCTCAGAGGACATTAACTATAGCCCGTAGGCACTTCCCTTCTAAGGGATGTTTATAATATGATCATCTTATAGGATGATATAAGCCATGATTTCAGAGAATCAAGGTATTAAGGTTTGAACCTAGTTCATTACCTTTTCCTGACAGGGAGTCATCGCTACCACTGTCTTTTGGCTCATGTAGAAATGAGCAAGGCCCTTAGGCCTTATATTACCACGTATGGTCAAAATATGATCATCTTAATTGATGATCTAAACCCATGATTCAGAGATCATTAAGTTGGGTTAGGAATCTTTAAAAGTATCCTTATAATAAGAATGACGTGTGTGATTGAAATGAATCACGTCTGCCAGGAGTGTTAACATGTTTACAGATGTTAACAGGGATTTGAATCTTTTAAACAGGTCTTACCATCTTGGCCAGGTCTTTATAAGGACACTCAGGCTAGGTTTCACTCTGAAGATTCTTATTCAATAATTATTAGGCAGATTTTTATTAAAAGGAATGATTTTGATTTATTTATTTCATATATAATTTATTTATGCACATAATGGCAATCATGAAATTTTATAAAACAACCATTCCATTAATTTATTAAAATATTACACGCTGCCCTAAACGGGTCTTTTCAAATAAACAATTCACCCACGCAGGGGTTTAACAACAAGCATACCCACGCAGGGGTCAAACTAGAATAATAGTCCACGCAGGGACTTAAACATACAATATACCCTCGTAGGGGTTAGTGGAAAGATAGACCCACGCAGGGGTCAAAACAAACAAGCATACTCACACAGGGTCTAATATAGCAAGACATGCCCACGCAGGGGCTCAATTGATACAAGGAAGTTACAACAAATAGTGGAAGGATTCAATGGTCCTTCTTGCTCTTCCCTTTGATCAAGCTTGTCAATCCTTGGAAGAAAGTTTGTCGCTCCCTACGTTCTCGGTGGAAGTCTCGCTCGACCTGATCCAGTCTCTGTAGAATTTCCTCCCTTTCTGGGGAGAAAATCGTGGCGGCTGCGATTGCGTCCGTATTATCGGTCTGGCAGGTATCTGGTACCCATGAGTTGGGTACCCTACTCCCCATGGATCCCCATAGGGTCCTTGGGTGTTATAGTTAGCCGCTACCATGTACGGGTTGGCTTCGGCGTAGTTGTAGTTGGTGTGCACTGGCTGCTCAAACGGGTTATATGCCATGGAACCCGTGTATGCCGGAATCGGGTTATCAAAACCCATAGGTGGTGGTTGCGGTGCAACTGGGTGTGAAGGTCCACCCATTTGTGGATCTTCTTGATGTGGCGGGTAATGGCTGCCACTTGATTGGCGTGGAGAACTAAAATGAAAGTCTCCCGCTCGCGAAGACATACGCGATCCGGTTCTCCTACGCCTTGGCGGTTGCGGAGGTGCCGGCTGAACTGGAGGTGGTGGAGGTGGTGGCGTAACTGCCACAAACCGGGAATCCACAGAGGGATCCTGTTGCTGCTGCTGCTGCTGAGGCGGTGAATGGCGAGGAGGTGTATAGTACCATTCGTGCCTGGTAAACATAGCTTGAAAGCTATCTGGACCAACATAGGGTGATCCGTGGAAAGAAGATCCGTCAGAGATCTCTATCGGGTGGTTTGGTGTACTACTGGCAGGTTCGACGGGGTCCGTATCCTCGTCCATATCGTCCGCGTGATCTCCTGAGAAATGATCCTCCGACCCCAATGGGTTAAAACCCACTGGTTCTGCTATGTAGTTTGCCGGGTTAAACCGGCCCCTAAAAACTGGTGTAGGGTCACCAAAAGAATTATGTGATAAAGATCGCTGTAACGGTATGTAGGATGGTTGAGGGTTGTTGGGCTCGTACTCCGGTTGTGGCCCATAAGGGTTATGGACAGGAGGTGTTGAACTGTGTGAGACCGACCGTCTAGCCGGTTCAAAGAGGTTCCTCCGGTTTTGCCGGGGGTCGTCACTCTCAGTGGTCGAAGGAGCTCGCACATTCGATGGTCCTGCCTCGTTGTCATTGGGGGCGGTGATTGGCCCCTTTCCACGTCCTCTTCTCCTGAAGAATCTTGGCGGCATTTTGTTAATCCTGTCAATACAACATGAGATAATGACAAGAATAAAATAAAAATAAAGGACAAAACAAAAACCAAACAAGGTAGAATTTGTCCTATGTTATTTGTCTAGACTCGAAAGTTTAGATATGTGCAATTGTGTAACTGAGATTAAACACAAAAGGTTAGTGTTTAATTCACTCAGAGTTGGCTCTGATACCAACCTGTCACACCCCGTTTTCCACGTGTCACCAGTGGGCCCGGTGGGGAGTATCGTGACGTGGTTGGCAACATAATAGTCAAACAACACAATATTTAATATGCACAGCGGAAGCAATATAAAAGATAGGTTTCAACCGAATTTAATATTGTAATATCAAATGTCACAATATTCGGAAGTTTATCCACAGATGGATCGAAAATAAAATGGAATTAATAGTTCAACAGACTTCAGGCATCTTAAGCTTGCGAGACTTCTATTGATGCTAAGGAGAAATCCCAGCCAATTACGCTTAGTACCTGCATTTAATCTTTTTGGGAAAATACGTCAGTTTACACTGGTAAATACAATCAACTGACTCATTTTGGAAAATGATTGAAAATTGATTTGGATGCACGTGGCATAAACATTTTATTTAACTTGGGAGAATTATTTAATATTATAATCTTGTGAACGAATTACATGTTCCTTATGCGTTCAGTAGCCCGGATCGTGTCCGGGTTAAAGATCAATAGACACACCACATTATTCTTTTGTGCACTGACGGGTGTACGCCTACACCCCGCGCTTAAGTCGTGGCCATTTCGTAAAATGATGCCAAGGATATCCGGGACATGGTCATTAACCCCCCAAAGGCTTTAAGTAACAAGACTGTTTAAACGAGCCGATCAAATTATTCAATTAACCACCCAACGATGGAAGATTTGATGCCCGATCAAGCGGTATGCTATATACCGTAACCCAAGCCCGTATAGGGAAAATAAGTTAAAAGTATTTACCTGAGCAAAGTATAAATCACAATAAGCAAATTGCAAGTAGCTTTTACTGGTACTCCTAATCTGGAACGAAGGTTTATAATAACCTATTAGAATCCTAATGGATCTTTAGTTAAACCTAAGCTTAGACCGGTTAGTTTCAAAGACACGGTTCGTACGCACGATTAAGCGAAGACCGGATAGAATGTGATTTAGAACCGACAAGTTCAGAGACTTGTTTAATATGGGTATTTCATACACATTCTGGATTTTGAGATAAAACCGATAAGGTTTGACCCGTTTAGGCTAGTTTATGTAAACTAGTTACATAAACCGAACCGAACGCGTAATAAGCGTAACGGGTATTCATATGAGCCATTTACAGGTTTCATAAGTTAATATGCTTCATATATTTTGTGACATCAGTAAGATGTCTTTTATTATGCCCGAAACGAATTTAAACACAAACTACGCCCCGTAGGGGTAGTTTGGTCATTTAAAAGGTTATAAAAGAGTTTAAGTATTTACCTGAGTTACAGGTCTGATGTAATCAGCAAAAATACTTATTTTACCATGTTATAACAGTAGGGTAAAGTATATATGTGAAATTTATCAATTATAACCAAACTATGCCCCGTAGGGGTATTTTGGTAATTTCACATAAGCCGAAAAGCTCAAAACTGAAGTCTGAGTTTAACAACCTTTGCTTACTGTTAAAATATTATAATTTGCCTCAAATATCAGTAGGTATCAACCCTTGTATGTTTAATATAGTTATAGCACATACTATGCGTTAAAAACGCTTAAAAAGGCGATTAGAGGCCATTTCCGGGTTCGATACTTAAAGCTGATATTTTTATTATTCCAGAAAGCTTAAAATAATTTATTTATCATTTAGAATCAGTAGCAAAAGGTTTGGAGTCGTTTAGATAAGTAAAACTCATTTTATGGCCCGTAAGGGCAAAACCGACAATTACCGGATTAAGCCTACGACTATGAGTTATGCTCAGCCTAAAATTAATTAAAAATCTTCAAAAATCCCAAAATAATATATTACATCAGTGGGTAATAAGTTTGATACCAAAAAGTAGGCTTAACTAGGCTATACGCTAATTACGCCGTTTAATTAACATAAGGCTTTCATTTTACGCTAACGAGCATAACTCTTAATCTACACCTCAAACTGATGTCAAACTTTGCATACAAGTTTATATATTAGTAATTAAAGTTTCTACTCTTTTACATTTCCAAAAATCACGTTTTAAGGTAATAAGGGCATAATGGTCAACATATGAGCAATTAACGGAAACATGCGTATTAATCGGTTAACTAATGAACCATGGTGTATAATCACAGAGGGTTATACTAGCATGCAACCTGGTCGAAGCTCTAAGGTATTTCTAAAACATACCATAACGGGTCAGAACTGAAAGTCAAAGTATAAGTCAAACTATGTGACTTTCGGTTCCGAACCGGGTCTAAACAGGAAATTGTCGGGTTGAACATGTTTAGACATGTTCTTACACTAATTACCAAGTTATATTAATGATCAAACAGGTTGTATGTGTTCTACATTGCTAATCATGCATAAATTAGAAACTAAGTATCCTGTTGACTTTTTATTAGTAAGTTTGACCCGACATTTAACCTAGTTAGAGTGGGAATCAGGGGGAACCCTTTTAAGGGTTTATTACCCACATAATTACCTACTTAGAGGTACTTTTAATTCGAGATTTGACTGAGCCATTATTAATTAATCTCGAAGTCAAATCGTAATTACGACGGTTTGACTTTTAGCTAGATAACTAAGCTAAACTCAATTTAAGAAGGTTAAGCAAACTTACAAGTGTCTAATGGTTGATTAGGAAGGCCTTGAAGGTGCTCTTGTGCTCCACAATTGATCAGAAGGTGTTTGAGGAAGGAAGGATCAAAGTGTTTGCACATTGGAGCTTTATATAGTGATCAAGGCACCACAAAGTGTTGACATCTAAGTCTAGCACTGACCATAACATTCCCACAGGTGTCCTAGATGTTTAGGGATTGTTTAGGGGTTAAGAAAGATGTGGAAAACCGTTTAAAGGTGAGATATCGCGTTTAAACAGCAAACAGAAAGTTCTGTTGGAACTGGGCACTGCTTGCGCACCGTAAGGCATGTGCTTGCGGTGCGCAAGCCTTCATCAGGGACCAAAATTGCTTGTTCTTTGGTGTTTCGAAAGGGCAACCACTTATCTCGACTTTGGGACATTATTTTGTCAGTTTGGGGCCTCTATTATGGGTCTTTAACAGTTACATACCCTACCATTATGTTATGTTTGCTTGGATCCTTTTCAAAAGTGCCGAACAAGAAGGTTTACCGTAGAAATTTCCATACGAACCTATCATGCACTTCGAATTAAATTATTGTCAACACGTTTCTGGATTTAAGATATATTAGATGTTTGATATATATATATATACTTGGGTCTTGGGATTTATAAATGAGGTTGTTCAGAGGTAAAAATTAACATGACACCACTTTTAAATCCTGCCAAAACATCTTTATTAAATCCGGGTTTACAACGCTTTTTGTCTTACATGACACGTGTCGTTATATCATTGAACACGAATTTTCGAGGTGTTACAAAGATACCCTTGTGTTACCTAGTTTAACAAAAAAAAATTAACTGAGTTAGGGTTAAAGGACATAATGTGCAAGAGTTTGCAAACATTGAGTACGTTTTTTATACTTTTTAAAGACAAATGACACACTTTGCAATCTAGTGTAAACATAAAGGACAATTTTTGTAATTTACTCTATGCTATAATGCATATCTGTGGGACAAAATGGTCATTTGTTCAAACCTTATACATAGATATATTTGGTGTATTTTTTAGATATAGATTATATAAGTTGGTTAAATACTTGTATTGTAACATATCTGTTATCTTACAGTAGATGTTAACAATGGTAAAATAAATATTTCTTGTATTTTTTTATGATTACTCGTTACCGTTATATAAAAATTTAAGATGAAAAGACATGTAATGTAAAACACACACATGTACCCGGCACTAAAATTTGGCAAAAACCACAAGGAACAACGGTGTAATTTTTCTATAAAATACAATCGTTATGAAACAATTTACTAGGGCTGAAATTTGTTTGTTTTTCTTATGAAAACCTGTAATAGAATTAACAAGGGTTAATTAACCAAAATTTAGACCATAACATGCAATTATCGTTTGATCTCACTGATTCTTTTTTCATGTTTATTTAGTTCACATTTTATTTCAACCCTGGCTTTGTTATTTAATCGAAATTTACCATGATTGAGCTTTATAACCGACTAATTTATCATAACTGAAGTTCGGTTATGACTATGATTAAGGAATTCTTATAACCAAAGCTAGTAGTTATGGTTATGTGTAAAATCCGAACCTAACCACAATTTGCACACCCCTATATATAAGGTAATTACTTGTTTTACGATCGGTAGCAAGAACCGATTGAATAGTATATACAAGGAAAATAAGTCGTTCAATTTAAATAATATAATATATAAAGATTCCTTTTCTTATGGGAAATATAGTACAATATAGAAAAATCACGTACAAGACAGAGTTTGTACAAAGTATATGAGAGAATAATGGGAAGGGTACTATGGTCTTCAAACAATTGAACATCTTCCTTCTTAATTTTCAAACGACTATAAATTTTTCATACATTAATATTTTTCAAAAAAAAAAAGAAATTACACCGTATTAACGAGCATTTTTTTCTCTTTAATTTGAGCAGACTATTGCTATAGGTTTCTTGATTCTTTAATTTTTTTTTGTTTTACTAGCTATAAAGTTTTGTGATTGTGTAACATTACGTGATTTTGTCCTGTACGTAATTACGTAATAAACATTTTAGTCTTGTAACAAATCTAAAGTTATGTGATTATGTATCAGCATGTAATTACGTAACAATAGTTGACTGTGTAATATTACATGATTTGGAATACCCATTACATAATTACGTGATTTTATTATAGTACTTATGTGAGCCACACTAAGTGATTACATAATTACATACTAACCATAACCATAATAGAAAACAAAATATGTAATACATAATATGTCAACATAATATTTCATAAAATACCTAATATTTCAGGTCTAATCACGTATTAAGTATACATATAATACAAAACATTAACCAATCAACCTATAATAACTACGTAATGTCGTATATTAGAGATTTAATAAAACAATAAAACATAAACAATTAAGTTCTTATTGTTGTATGTGTAACCACATAATAAGTATAACTGTAATAACATCAATTATAACAAATCATACTGAATGTGTAATCAGAAAACTATAGCAATAGTTTGCTTAAATTTAAGAGAATGAAATGTTCGTTATGCGGTGTAATTTTTTAAAAAAAAAAAATTACGTACGAAAAAGTTATAGCCGTTCGAAAATCAAGAGGGGAAGGATTTCAAGTGAAAAAGACTAGAATACCCTTTTCTATTTGTTTATTCAATTGTCTATCCTATTATTTACATAAATGTCATCACCTAATTGTGATTCATTGATCATTGGAAATCTACGGATGATGTTGTTGCGTACACTTCGTACATTTTTTTTATTGTACAATATCCCCTCTCTTATTATTTTTTTTACTTTTAGTTTTCTGTATATTGTTGTTTACCATTTCAAGGTTTTTTTATTGGTGTTGTATTATTAGATTTTTTTATATTGTTTTTTTTTTTTTGAACTTTTTTTTATATTGTTTTTATATTGTTTTTAGTTATACTTATTATTTTTGTAATACTGCCTCCGTCCCATTAAAAGTGTCATGTTTTGAATTTTCAAAGTCTTTATTAATAAACTTTGACTTTAATTATATATTTTTTGTGTTATATAAAACTTGATGAAAATTAACCCGATAAAAACATTTGTAAAACACACTCAAATCATATAACTTTCATCAAGTATTATCTAACACAAACAAAATTATTTAGGGTCAAAGTTTATAAATAAAGACTTTGAAAATTCAAAATATGACACTTTTAGTGGGACGGAGGGAGTATTAGACTACTTATTACTGCTAATTACACTTCATATAATAAATATATCATGTATTAAATATCAGATGTATTAAATAAGAGGACTAAATGATAAATGATCACTTGTTTAGTCATTATTACTTGTACCAAATGCATGAATTTTTTTTAAGTATCTTAAAAGTGATTTTAAATTAATTGTTGAAATGCTTTATATAATAGTATAGATATAGATAAGTTTTGTTAAGATTAATCTTAATATATGATTTGTTTGTTAGTTTTTCAACTTGGGATGAATTAGAAGACAAAATTTCTGCTCAATTAACGCATAATTAACCATAAAAATTAAATACATAGCACACTAGGTTAGAACCCCGTGTATTACACGGGTTGAATAAATGTAATTTTATATACCAAATAATAAAAACATATCTTTAAAAATCTCGTATATTACACGAGTTAAATAAAAAATAATATATATATATATATATAAATATATATTTAAAAATCTCGTTTATTAGATGGGCTGAATAATTGTAATTTTATATGTTAAATAATAAAAAAAGTTGTATTTTTAAGAACCCCGTGTATTGTACGGGTTGAGTAAATTTAATTTTATATATTAAATAATGAAAAAATGTTACATTTTTAAGAACCTCATGTGTTATACGGGTTGAGCACTGTAGGTCCGTTTTTTCTCGGAGGATCAATACGGAGACCTATCCCTGTTTATCACAAACACGGTCACGAGTGCGGAATCCACGTGACGGTGCAAACCAAACAAAGTAAAGCGAGTAACACAACAGATAACCAAAGATTCACTTTAGATTAAAAGGACGAGAACAACATCAAACATATACACACAATGCTTGAAGATAAACTCTCAGTTTTCTCTATGCTCTCATACCTAAACTGTTAACATCACAATCAATATATACTGTCCCATGACAAACCTTAATGTGGCGAATGTTATGTATGACGAAGATTGAACCTTCGTCACACACTCATATCGACGAACAATAGGAGGTTCGCCAAGCATGATTCATGACCAATATTGATTCTTCGTCAATCATCAAACAGAGACAGAATATACTAAGTGTTAAACAGTTAGGCATGATTACAAACACTCATAAACATAATGCACACTAGCATTGGTTTAAAATACAAATACAGAGACAAGCGTCATACCAAGTAGGATAGGAGGATATCCGACTAGATAGACTTGACGGAACTTACAGACTCCATTACAAAAGACCATATAACATACAACGTAAACAAGACAAAGTTACAGACATAAAAATGCACCAACAAACACATGTAATTTTATATACCAAACAATAAAAAATTATATCTTTATAAACCCTATGTATTATATAGATTGAATAAATCTAATTTTATATAGTACATAATAAAGAAAGTTATATTTTTAAAAACTTGTGTATTACACGAGTTGCTTAAATATAATTTTGTATGGTAAAAAAATAAAAATGTTATATCTTAAAAAAAACCTCATTTATTATACGGGTTGGATCAATCTAATAAAAAATTATATCTTTAAAAAAAAGTAACGGATATACTCGATATACGATGGATGGGGTGATTGCGGTTATAGTTGTTATAAATGTAACTTAAACATAGTGATTACCGTATTTGAGTTGAGAGTTGAACACGAAAATAAAAGTATAGAACCAATAAACATTGATTAATATTTTTATTTACCCCTTATAAACATTTTTGAAATAGGTATACCTTAACAACTTTAGTTTAATAAAATAAATAAATCATTTACATTATATTAGGATAATTGCGGTGATGACTCTTATAAATGTAACGTAAACATAGTGATTACCGTATTTGAGTTGAGAGTTGAATATGAAAATAAAAGTATAGAACTAATAAACATTGATTAATATTTTTGTTTACCCTTATAAACATTTTTTAAATAGGTTTTACCCTTAACTACTTCAGTTTAATAAAATAAATAAATCATTTTCATTATATTAATTTATATTTGCCGTACATCTTTTGTTAATTTCAAGATAAATAATTTTGAAATATGATAAATATTTTAAAATATTATATTATCTCTCATACGAATTGTTTAAATTTACATTAAATTTAATTTTATAATTATCTTTTAATTGATATTAATTATCTATAAAAAAATAGATGGTTTCGATGAATGACATGTATAATCCGATTGGTTTCTTTTATTATATAGGATAGATTCGATAAAGAATCTACATGGTGTGTGGAAAACAAATAACAAAACTAGAGTGGAGCATATAATTTATTACGAAAAAGCTCTTGAAAAAAAAACAAAATATAAAAATCCACATGTAAAAACATAATCAAACTAACTACATTGATTAGAACTCCCAAAACAAACTAATCAAAAAAACTAATAAGATTCAGAGCTCCAATTTCATAGATAGCACACACGAGGCCAGGTTCACAGCAATTTTTTTTCTATTATTCGACCTTTTCTTTTATGAAAACAAGATTTTGAAACTAGAGTTCAAGAATTTAAGGAATGAGTTGTGGTGGAAATGAATCATATAAATTGTTTAACAAAATATAATCATCTTCGTCATCGAAACCTTCTTGTTCGTCTCCATGACTCGTACATTGATGTTCCATTGCCTTCTCGATTTCTTCGTTTCGAGCAAATCTACCTCGTATACGAGGTCTACTATCTGCCAATGTTTTCCTGCATACATACTACGAAGAGAAACAAAAATTTGTGTTATGTCTACGAAATGGGAAATAAAACCATTAACAACCATAAGTATTTTCACTATATCTTTAAGTTTATTGAAAGCTAATGTGACGCCTATGTAAGCATAGTAACCTTGATTTTCTTGGTAAAGTTACGCTGAGTTTTTTTGCTTCGGTAACGCTCGATTCTTTCTTTTTTCTCATCAGGTGAGTACCGACAAGCCTTGTTCATGCTTTCGATAATACTGTTGCTTTCACTTGATATTGGACTTTCAGATTGATGAGAGTGTCGACAATGCACCATATTTGATCCCTAAAGTAACAAAATATATGATTAATTTAAACCGTAACGTAATATACTTATAGACAAGTATAGTTATATTAACATAATACAAAAGGGTGGGTTTGTAGCCTGATGGTGTTAAAGTGTATTTTAAAGTGTTACCCCTCTCAAGTGGTGTGTTCTAGTCCCGTTATAAATATTTGATGTAAAATTTAGAAGTATATTTAGTGGGTGTATGATTTTCCTTTTCTAAATAGGATTATATAAACATAATAATAATAATAATAATAATAATAATAATAATAATAATAATATATTTAACACGACAAATTTATATTTATAAGTTTAATATATATAGTAGGTTCCTTTTTGTCAAGTCTTCGTGATTAAGACTAATCATTTGTCGCGGGTTATAATTCTCTATAACACTGGTGGGGTATGTCTACATACAAAAGTGAAACAGATGGTTGGCAATGCCATACATTAAAAAAATACAAATATAAACAAAATAAAAGAAAGTTATATATATGTATCATTATCAATACTGAAATATCAAACAATACAAAAATCAATGATTCATTTTCGAATGACCTGCTTAAAGCATCAAAAAAGAATTAACCTACTTTTCTTTAACATTTTATATTAAATTAACTTAAAAATAACAAACAAGAAAATCGGTAATTGCCATAACACACAGTAATATTAGAAACGACAATTTGGCTAATTACTGGAGTACAAAAACTGAAATCTAATGACTTGTTCGAATATAAACGGGTTGTGCTAAACATACCCACCTATCTCTCTTTATTTGTTTTACTTCGTGTTTAACTTGCCATGTCAATAATATTGTTCGCTTATTTAACTAGAAGATAAAAATAAAAATAAAACCTTGATTTCATGTTTTAAGGTGTGGTAAGATGAGAATAAACGACTAGGGTACGTTTAGCCTAACCTAAAAAGTAAACAATTTCTTAATTTTGTGAAAGAAATAAAGAAAAAACCAAACCTGTAAATCTTCTGCACTAAAAACCCTACTCATGGTTGTGTTACTCCTTTCAAAGTCGAATGACTCAATAGGTTGATTAAAGAACGTCCCATTATTATGGAACTGAGTAGCAATTGAATGGCTACTTCCACTCCTTTGAATCACCATGCTTTCAGCATAACCTGGTGAGTCATACCTTCCACTACTTGTTGCACAAACAGAATCCAACTCGTAAGTAGGTGATGGCGTTAAGTAACCGATTGCAGCATGCGGTGGAAGCAGCGGTGTGAGCGATCCCGACATGGTTAGCGAGTCGGGCGAGAAGCTATAGGGGTCGTTGTTGTAAGTTTGTCCGTACATAGTGTATGGATGATCAAGTTGCAACTCAAAACGTTAAAGGAGTGTGCTGTGTATAGTCGTGGCAAAATGCACCACACGTTTATATAAGCTCCATAAGACTCAAACATGACGTCACGTAGTTGACTTATTAAGGGGTTCAATCTATACATTGACCCAAAGACATTTTTACCTACTTATTTTCGAGCACTTGGAATAGATGGATTCATCATTCAAATGATTTGTTTTCATCTTGACAAGTCTACTTAACTTCCGTTGACTTTTTTCTCTCGTTTACTTTTGTTCAGACTTTTAAGTTACATCTGCAATACGAAATCTTTGTTCTTTATCTATAACTAGTGGGATATCTCGCGTTTTATGGTGGACTTTCAATCGATATTGGTTAGATGAGTTACAATACCATTACGATACTGGGACTCGGTATAACAACCGAAAGAGACATAAATGACCACCGGCATCAGTACAGATATTGTCAAGACACCATCAATTTGCTTCGCTTCGGCATGATACTCAGCACGTGCTTTACATCGATCAAAAACCTTAATTTACTTGGAAATAGGCATATTCTTGTATCCAAGGCCGGCCCTGAGGGTGGGCGGGGAGGACCACCGGCCAGGGCCCGATATTTTGTGGGGCTCGTTTTTTCTGAAAAAACCCGATATGTATATGTAAAATATTTTTTAAATAGGGTACACTCATACAAACACCAACATAGTCCCCCTTACAAAACTATTCTTATGGTTTAGATTAGTTATTAACCTCTTTGGCATTAGATTTAGACCTTTAGTGAGCTCAATACCCAATTTCGTTAAGGCCTATGGGCACATTTTTTTTAGCTCGAACAGGGTACACGAATTCTCAGGGCCGGCCCTGCTTGTATCGGTTCCGATAATATTAATAACGGTAGCGATTGTTGTTCTGCCAAATTTACTTCAATTCAGTTTGTCATCACCATACAAAAAAATTACTCTTTTTTTAGTAAAATTCCATTTTTCATCAATTCTATTTACCTATTTAAAGAAAATAATAATAAAAGAAAACGTCACTATATGCAAATTAATATAAGAAATAATAATGTAGGAATGCAAAAAATAATATGTATCCCTGTTTCCTTTAATATGATACGGATATTAGACAAATATAAATGGATAAAATATGTGAAGTCATATGTTATACATATTATCCATATAACAAAAACATCATATATAAGTTACACATGGCTTGAGTTGATTTTGTTTATGAGTCACCGTCAATGTATCTTTCACTGTAGCTAACAACTTGTCAAATTATATATATATATATATATAGGGAGGAGCTCATGCGAGAACCACCTTTATTGTGAGAACCGTGAGAACCAATGTGAACACAACCTAAAATAGCTAAAAAAACCTAACCCCCCCCCCTCCCCCCCAAGCTAAATTCTAAAAACTAAAACCTCCAAAAAACCTAAAAAAAACCCTAACCCCCCCCCCCCCCCCCCCCCCAAGCTAAAATGCTAAAAACTAAACACCCAAAAAACCTAAAAAAATCTAAAATTTTTTTTTTGATTTTTTTAATATTTTTTAGGTTAAAATCGCTACTTTTCGAAGCCAAAAAAAAATTAAAAAATTAAAAAAAAAAAAAATTTTTCTTAGATTCGAAAAGTAGCGATTTTAACCTAAAAAATATTAAAAAAATCAAAAAAAATTTTTTTTTTTTGTGATTTTTAGCTATTTTTAGGCATTTTTTGTTGTGTTCACATTGGTTCTCGCGGTTCTCGCAATAAGAGGTGTTTATCGCATGATCTTCTCCCTATATATATATATAATGATGTTTTTATGGATTTTTTTTTAATTCCCAAAACCTAAAGTTTAAACTTATGTAAACCCTAATATGTGGTTTTGTGATTTTGTGAGGCTAAAACTATCTACACACCCTATCTGCCTATTTAGACACCCTTTGCCTCGTATATGCCTCGTATAGGCCTATACGAGGCGTATAGGGTTACATCAAATTCAGTGTCTTACTCATGTAAGTTCTGGTTTGACTGCTCCTATATGCCTCGTATAGGCCTATACGGGGGCGTATAGGACCCCTCGTATAGGTCTCATATATGACTCATGCCCCATATATGCCACGTATAGGCCTATATGGGGCGTATATAAGTTTCTTTTAACAAACATTATATACAATATTAATCGTTTTAGCAAACTTTTATACAAAAACAAGTTTTATATTTTAAATAAATAAAAATAACAAGTACATGATATGATACAACACCTGTATAGGCCTATACGAGACCTAAACCACACCTATAGTCCTATGCGAGACCTATACTACACTTACAGGTCTATACGAGTTATTATAATTAATATGAGTTTTTTATAATTAATATTAGAGTTATTATAATTAATATTAGAGTTATTATAATTAATATGAGTTTTTCATAATTAATATTAGTGTTATTGATATTAATATGAGTTTTTTTATAATTAATATTAGTGTTATTATAATTAATATGAGTTTTTCTTAATTAATATTAGTGTTATTGATATTAATATGCGTTTTTTTTATAATTAATATGAGTGTTATTATAATTAATATGAGTTTTTCATAATTAATATTAGTGTTATTGATATTAATATGAGTTTTTTATAATTAATATTAGTGTTATGGATATTAAAAAGAGAAAACAAAAAAAAATTAAAATTATATGCTGCATATAGGGATAGACTGGGCGTATAGTGGGGTCCAAAAGACCATTATAGCCCTGTTTTGCCCCCAATCTAGGCCTAACTCAGGGGTAAAATGTTAATTTGCATTATATACATACGCCGTCTTTTTCATCTATACGCTCCATATAGGCCTATACGAGGCATATAAGACAAAATATGACATAATCAGAGATTCTCTTGGAAATTGAAAAATGTTATACGCGACGTATAGACCTATACGAGGCGTATACGAGAGTGTGTAAATAAAGACTAGGGTGTGTGAATATGTAGACCCTTTTGTGAAGACTTATGTTTTAATATATAAAAAACCGGTCTTTTTTAGGAGGACAAAATAAACTTTATGTTCAAAAGTATATAACATCAGTAAATAGCCAGAAATGAAGTGTTAACTTGTTCACTTATATAACACACAAACTAAAAATTTGGGTATAAAATTAAGTGTTGACAACTTGTTCACTAAGATCACACACTCAATGCTGCAACCAAGAATAATATCGATGTACAAATTCAATACCGCAGTTTACTTTTGGTATTTGTGTTCAAGTTTCAATGCTAATCAATAGATCACTACCGAAGTATAAACAATACTGAAGAACACATCGATGCAAAGATTTTTTTGACAGCATCGTCTAGTGCGTTGTTCATGTTCCTGTATAAGACAATATTTTGCATATTGCAGCCTCCATGTTCAGAAGATCTTGTCTTTTTTTTTTTCTTATTATGTAACCAATTATGTACTGGTTTCGTGTTTAGCATGTTCTAAGGATCCAGGTTGGTATTGATCCTAAACCTTAGAATTAACCGTGTAGATTGATTATAGTTTTTACCAACAATGTGTGTCGGAGTAAAGTCCTACAAGTATAGCCAGAGTCTCTTATTGTAAAAATGTGTGCTTGATTGTACACCTTGCAATTACTCATTGAGAGAAATATACTTTGAGGCTTGAAGTGAATTTGTGTTCTTACTGTTCTTGCTCCTGTTCTTTCAGTTTGATAATCATTTTACTAAATCTGATTTCGTCTCTCTTACTAATTCACTAATTAGTTATCAAAAGAAATTAATTTTCAAAAAAAGTTATTAAAGAACTTGTAAAAGGTTTTAGTTTGGTTGCACATCCCAGTACATATTGGACTAATGTTAGTTAACTCAATTTAGTGAATCAAGTTAAAGGATGAAAATATGAAATACAAAACACCAACACAAGATTTAAAAAAAGGACAATTGCATATTTTCCCTTAAAAAATTGTTTAATTGCGTATTTACCCAATTTAAAATTAAAATTGCATATATCCCCTTTCTTAACTATTAAAATTGCATATATCCCATTTCTTAACTAATAAAATTACAAATTTACCCATTTGTTTATTTCATTAAAACAAGTTATATAATGATTTTTTTACCCTTATTTTTACTAAAACTTAAAAAAAATACATATTTATTTATTTTTACTAGTTTTTGTAGATTTTTACTAGTTTAGCGGTTTATTTCAGTGTTAAAGTTTTAGTAAAAATAGTACAAAATAAATAAATATGTATTTTTTAAAGAATTGTGAAAAATCCACAAAGACTAGTAAAAATAAATAAATTTGTATTTTTTTAAGTTTTAGTAAAAATAAGGGTAAAAAAGTCATTATATAACTTGTTTTTAATAAAATAAATCAATTTGGGTAAATTTGCAAATATATTAGTTAAGGAAGGGGATATATGCAATTTTAATTTTAAGTTGGGTAAATACGCAATTAAGCAGTTTTTTAAGAGGAAATATGCAATTGTCCCTTAAAAAATTGTAACTTAGCCTATAAAAAAGATAAGGACTTAATAAACATTGATCATAATTTAAATCATAAAATGATCGAATACGAGTTCAAGAAATTATAAAATAATCAAACAAATATATTAAATAATAATAAAATATGTGAAACAAATATATTAGCCAAATGTACGTCTGTTCTATTATATATATTCGAAAGTATTTAAACTACTACAAACATAAGTTGGTGACGTCAGCCGGCAATAGTTCAGCCATTCAATTGGGCAAAAAGGGCGGCACGGGTAATAGTGTCAGGCAGTTGTCTGGCATTCCCCTATTGGCCCAACAAAATTACGATTTTATCCTGATTTAAAATTACGATTTTGCCATCAGTTCAAATTTATGTTTTCGCCCCCGCTTAAAAATAAATTTACGCTTTTGCTCCCAGCTAAATATTTCAATTTTACCCCCGGTTAAAAAATTACGATTTTGCCCCATTTCAATTTACAGTTTTGCCATTAGCTTTTCCCTTAAAAATACGATTTTCCCATCAGTTCAAAATTATGTTTTTATCCCCACTTAAAAATAAATTTACGCTTTTGCTCCTGGCTAAAAATTCCAATTTTGCCCTCGGTTCAAAATTAAGATTTTGCCCCGTATAAATTTATAGTTTTGCCATTAGTTTTTTTTCTCACAGCCAAGTTATGATTTTACCCTCAACTTAACTTTACATTTTCCCCATCGTTTTTGTTTGTTTTCCTGATGACATTACAATTTTGCCCCCAGTGTAAAATTACAGTCGTGCCGGCAACTTCCTGGTACTCCCCCGTTGGTCCATTTAGTTTACAATTTATCCCCGAATTAAAATTATGATTTGGCCCTCAGTTAAAAATTACGTTTTTCCCATCGTTTTAGTTTTTTTTTTTACCAAAACTATAAATGTTTTTTGTTTTAATTGGTTTACTCGATTTAATTTTTTTTCGTCTCAAGGAGTTGCCTAACACTAGCTCATTAGTCTTGAAAAATTACAATTTTGCCCTGAGCCCAAAATTACGGTCTTATCATCGTTTTTGTTTTTTTTCCACTAACAAAATTATAGTAGTATTTTTTTAATTGGTTGAGAATTATTCGGCCATCGCCCCGCAACGCGGGCGGGGCATCTACTAGTTATCAAACAAAGGATAAGCGCGGTTATAAAATAATTGCAAATATAAAATGGTCTAATTCAGAAGATGCCCTCCCTACGTATAACAGTATTCATAGGTAAACGGTGGGGTGGTCCAATTAGGCCGGAGGGTGTGGGGGGCGCCACCCTCGCCACGTCAGAGGCTATAGCGCCCCCGGCGCCATACACCCACACCCAGCCAATTAACATGGGGCGCTATACATCACTCGCGAACATGGTAACGAGGGAGGAGGGGGTTATCAGGTGGGGCCCACTTGTTTGCACCAATCAAATTTTTTTATTTTTTTATTTTGCTCTATAGCACCCCTAGGGGTTATCACCACACCCTCCATATTAAAGGGGGGGGGGGGGGGGGGTTATAAAGCCCCCTTGGCTGACGTGGCGCCTACATGGCGCTGAGATGTCCTTATAAAGCCCAAATGAGGGTTATCCCACACCCTCTAGCCTTAGGGGTGCATAGAGTATACCATCTGTGCCAGAAATCTCCGTAAATATCAAATATTTTTGCACCCTCTCACCACTTGCACTTTGACTAGACAGAACTTACTAGACCCATCCCCACCACTCACGATGTGTTTTACACACTCACAAGGAAGCACTACGTAATCTAAGAGGTAAAGGTAAATGAGTAATAAAAAAAATGAAAAGAAATAAAACATGATGTTTTTTTTTGAACGGCCGACGAAATTTTATTCATTGTAGCAAGACGCTACCCATCAAATTTACAAATGTTCAACACCAAAAACAATAATCGGTTACATTAAAATTAACTACCAAGATTAAAACGACTCCAATCCTCCCAAGATAAAGTCGCCATTCTTGATCTATTCTTGACCCAAAGGTACGCCATTGCTTTGATCTCATCCAACATCTTCGTAGAGTTTGGAACTATTTGTCTGAAAACGGCCTCATTCCTATTCTTCCATAAGCTCCAAAACGTCACCAACACGACTGCACGTAATGCTTTCTTCATTTTCCTTGAACCCGAGCTTGTTTCATGCAAAGTGAGAAGATCGTTTATACCAAAAGCAAAAATTGGAGGAATCCTACACCACCCTGCTAAATTCTGCCAAATCATCTGTGCAAACTGACACGACACAAAGATATGTTCACTCGTTTCAATGCAGTCTCCGCATAAGACACACATCTGATCTAATACCGGCACATTCCGAACATGATGTTGTTTAAGTGTTAAACTTAAAACACCATGTTGAAATTATTAGAACACATATGCATAAGTAAAACATCATGTTGGCATGCTTAAAACATCATTTGAAAATAAACTAAAACACATGGGCAAAAATAGAACACCATATTATAAAACTTTAAACACTATGTTGAAATAAATTAAAACATTTATTGGGCGAACATAAATGTAATATCCGGTCTTTTGTACTATATCAATATTCTCCACTTTGCCTATTAGAAACTCATGAATTTGTTTGTGTTGCCCTGGTGGAGACTTCCAGGAAAGTCACCCATCCTATACTACTCTTACCTGATTGCACTTAACTGTGGAGTTCTCGTCTCATCTAGACCATTGCGTCCAAAATGCATTCGTGTCTTTTTTCTGAGAAGCGTAAATTATAGTTCATAAAGAAATATAACATTTCAGTTGTTTAGAAAAAGAATGGTATTATTGAGGATTATGAACATTTGATGTGTGTGTATTTATAAAGAAGGATACAGAAGAATACTTTCTTGTGAAATCCACAACCAGAAGGGATGGTACATAACTCACAACTGTAATGGGTTCATATTTTGGAGAGCTTGGTAAATATATCCCTCAAAACTCAAAATTGTGTTTTTGAATGTTCATATTTTGGAGAGCTTGGTAAATATATCACTCAAAACTCAAAATTGTGTTTTTGAATGTTGATTATGGTTTTAAACATTAAACTTAATTGTTTATTGGGTTGGGCATTCACGCTATATATGTGTAGGGGATGGATCATGAGAAAACTAGTTTAAATGAGAAAAACAAAAAAAACTAACTAAAAAAACCTAAAAAACATACCAATTTTTTTTTTACAAATTTTTATAAAAAATCACTAGTTTTTATGCATGGAAAAAAAATTTCAAAAAAAAAATAATAAATAATTTTTTTTGTTGTATTGCACATGTGCACTATTACGGATATAGTGCACATGTGTAGTACACATATAATGCACATGTGCAGTACAACAATTTTTTTTTTGAAATTTTTTTTATATATAAAAAATAGCGATTTTTTTATAAAAAATTGTAAAAAAAAATTTGGTATGTTTTTTAGCTTTTTTAGTTAGTTTTCTAGTTTTCTCGTTTAGATGTAGTTTTCTCATGATCCTTTCCCATTATGTGTATTGGATTAGTTTAATAGTATAGATAAGATTATAGCTCAATAGATTAGCATGATAAATGTACAATTCTCTCTCTCTCTCTCAATATATATTAAAAACCAATTCAAGCCAACCAAGCAAATTTTTACTCATGTTTGGCTCGTTTACAAACCGAACCAAACTGAATGTCTCATTTTCAACCGAGCCCAATCAAATGGGCATCGAGCGATTTGGATAACCCTAACTACGTACCACAGATCCACCCAAAGCTATCAGTTGTTTATTGAATATTTACCAATGATTATGTTAAAAAGTAAGATTAATCCTCAATACCAGTAATGAATAAAATTTTAAATAAATAATGTCAAACATAACATCATCTAAGATTTTTGGCCTATGAAGCACGGTGATGTCCAGAAGCATGGAGTGCCCGTCCCAGGGACGGAATCGCCATGGGGACGTTCCCTAAATGTTTCTGGATATTGTGGGACGGTTGCTAAACGTTTCCGGAAAATGGGGACGACAACTAAAGGTTTCAGGGACGGCTGCTAAACGTTTCCTTTTATTTTTATGGTTTTAACTTGAGTAAAATGTCAAAATAGTCCCTGAGTTTAGGCCATTTTTGCAACTTCAGTTCAAAAATAAAACTTTTTGTACCTGGGTCTCTGAGGTTCCCTTTTTGTTGTCATTTTTATCCAATTAGCAAACTAGGTTAGAATTTTCTGTTAACTTTTCATTTTTTTGTCATTTTCCTCATTTAAATAAAATGTATAATTGTCATTTTATGTTATAATATATTTTAATTAAACAAGGAAAACGACCAAAATGGGGAGAAGTTAGCAGAAAATTCTAAACTAGCTTGCAAATTGGATGAAAATGACAATAAAAATGAAACCTTAGGGACCCAGATACAAAAATTTTCGTTTTTTTACTGAAGTGGCAAAAGTGGCATAAACTCAGGGATCATTTTAGCATTTTACTCGTTTATAACTTTTAACCCATTCAAATTCCAAACAACCGTCGGCCTAAAATTAGCGATCAACTTTCACATATTCAACACTCTTCAGTTCTTCAATTCTCAATTCATCAATCATCTTCTATATATATCATCTCTATTCATCAATCATCAATTATGGCTTTTCAAGAAACATAAGGATCATCAACTATATCAGTAGAAGAACCCCGTTTGTGGGACTATGTTACTAAAATCGAAAAGCAAGGTGTAGTCGAAGGAACATGGAAATTTAAGTGCAACCTTTCCAGTGAAATCAGACAAGGACCATATTCAAGGGCTAGAACACATTTGTTTGGTATAAAAGGTAATATTTGTAGTGTTCAAAAGCAAGTATTAGTATTATTGGTTGATGATATAAGTATTGATTAATCGGAATTTGAAAATGATTTGATTATTGATAATTAATTAACTATAGTTGATGTAGTGTTTTTGGAGTTTACACTTTACATATATATATATATATATATATATATATATATATATAGGCCGGTTATCATACAATATGCCTAATCGTACATTAAGTACGCTACAACCACAACCGTCAGATCATCTCATTTAAACCCCGTGCTTAACTATTAAATTAATCAAATTAAAATATATATATATGAAACCGCCAAGGTTAAAATCGTCCATTGCGAAATCAAAACCCTTGATAATCAGCAACCAAAAACTCACAATCATACCGTAAACCCAAATTCAAAACATTGCATTCTTCTTCCCCCAACTTCCGTTCTACTTACCGTTGCGAATCAAGGAAGATTGATGAGTTTTGAGAAACGGAGCAAGGCCAACAATGACAGACCACAGGCAAAGAAGATGAATCCAGGTATCGAATGACATATGCGATTTTATAATAGGATTTACAGTGGCTTTGAATGACATATGCGATTTTGTTTGTTTAATAAGGTTTTTGTCTAAAACCTATAGTTTTATAAGATTACGTATTGTTGATAACTACGATTTTGTTAGGGTTTATGTATGGTATGGGTTTTTATTAGGTTTTGTATGATTATGTAAGTTTGGTAGTTGTTAGCTGATACATGTGCGAAATTATAGAGGGTTTTGTAAGGGTTTTGTATGACACATGCGATTTTATATGTTTAGTTTTGTTTGTTGAGGTTTTTTGTCTGATGCATGCGATTTCATAAAGTTATTTTTGTCTAGGGCATGCGATTTTATATGATTAATTAGTTTTGGAATATAATTAAATGATACATGCGATTTTATAAATGTTTTTTGTCTGAAGCATGCGATTTATAAGATTAGGTAGTTTTGGTAATGCTTAACTGATACATGCGAATTCATAACTCATTCATGCGATTTTATCAACTTAATGAGTTTTGGTAAATGGTTAGGTGATACATGCGATTTTATAAGGTTTTTGTCCGATAGCATGCGATTTTGTAGAAATAGAGTCTGATGATGACTTTGAAGAGACAATATCAACATTGAAAAAAGTGAACAAAAATAGAAAAAGAAGGGTTGTGGAAGAAAGTTCTGAGGATGATGACTTTGTTGAGCCACTGCCGACAAAGAAGAAAGATGGCAAGAAATCTAAGATACAAACAAAAAAACCTTCAAAAAAGGTTGAAAAGGGAAAAAAACCAAGCCAGCTGGAACCACCTAGAACAGAACCTAGGGCTTTCTTCGAATACAGCAACGAAGCAATACTGTTGAGATGTCAACCTAACTCATATATGGATACTGTGAAAAAGTTTTCAAAAAAACAGATTGATGAGGTGAAGAATATGGGATTTAGGGCTATTCTAGATATGAATATCAACCATATTTCGACACGTTTGGCATATTGGCTAGCCAGAAACTTTGACGAGATGTTCGATACGCTAAACGTAGGTAAACACCAAATAAAAATTACATTGGACACAGTTTATGAGGTATTTGGAATACCAAAGGGGCCAAAGCCAGTTGAAATAATAGTTGATAAAAGAAAAGTTAAAAAGGTGGAGAAAATTGAAAAGAGTAAAGAACCAGGAAATACTGTCATGGATACATTCATCAGTCAATGGGGGGAAAACGCGAGAATTACTCATGGCTTAATTGCAACTGCAATAGATAATCAAAGAGATGGGGGGAGCCTTTTTAGATTAAATTTCCTGGTGTATTGGATGACGTGTTTTGCGGAGATTACAAAGGCCACAACTGCAAATGATAGATGTTTGCTTGGTGTAGAGGCTGTTGAGGACATACCGCATCTAGATTGGTACCCATATCTAATGGACACTTTGCGTCGTACAAGAACGGGCTGGAAGAACTTTAAAATACAGTTCGTGGGACCTGTTGCCTTTCTTACGGTATGCCTTACTACATTTGATAACATATTTAAAGACTAGTTTGTTTTGTTATATAATTAAATGATACATCCGATTTTATAAATAATTTTATTTGAGCATGTGATTTATAAGATTAGATAGTTTTAGTGATGGTTAACTAATACATGCGAAATCATAACTAATTCCTGCGATTTTATCAGATTAGTGGTTTTTGGTAAATGGCTAAAGAATACATGCGATTTCATACGGTTTTTGTCTGATAGCATGCGATTGTGTAGAAATAGAGTATGATGATGACTTTGAATATAAAATAAATACACATTTTAAGTAAATATCAACTCCTTTTTATATTTATACAGCTTCTATACACGCATGAGTACAACGAGAGGCTTCAACTGTTTGAGAAAGTCGTGGAGATACCGGTTATTCGTTATATCACATCTACGGAGATTGATAAAGTCGAGGAGCATATTTTGGATAACGGACCTGTGTGGGCAACAAATGAGAGTGAAAATGAAAAAAGAAGAGGGTCGTTCAACGGAGGAGTATACACTACTACCCGTTGACACCACAATAAGCTACAGAAGAAGGACTGCACGTGCAGTAGAAAATGTAGAAACCGAGGAAGACCCTAACGATAAGGAGAACATTGATGATATGATGGATTTCTGTTTTGAACTCCTTGAAATGTCTCAGTTGAACCTTGTGATGGGAGTTGGGACACAGACACGGAAAATGATGGACTATTGCAACACTCCTATTCCACTTTCACTATCGGTAGTCTACGATTCAGCCCATCAACGAGATCGAGAGGCTTCGAACATCAACAAAAGGTAAGCCCAAAAATATTAATTTCACTTAATCCATTTATTTTTAACATCTGGATTGATAGTATTTTAACTCGAAAAATATTAAAGAACCTGTTGAAAAAAATGAAAGCCAATGTAAAAAAATACATTAAAATGGTTCAAGTTGTTCAAGGGATGAACAACTTAGTTTCAGAAGTAAAAACCAAGTGTTTTTGGGATCCGGAGATTATGGAGGCCTGTAAGCAGTGGGATGAGACACTTCGGAACAATCCCATTTGTGTGCCGCATGATTCGGTTCAAGAGCCTGAAACTGCACCCTCCGATGTTCATCAACAGCCTGAAAATGCAGCTTCTAAATTTCAAGAGCATGAAACTGCACCCTCTGATGTTCATCGATAGCCTGAAAATGTAGCTTCTGAAGTTCATCATGAAGATACTACAAACAAAGAAAGTAGACAGAATGAAGAAGCTCAACATGTAATATCCAATGTTTTGGAACAAATGGCATCAGAAGGTAAACATGCGATTTCAAATTAACACATGCGATTTTATGTAAAAATTTGAATTTCCTATACACATGCGATACCTTAAAAGTACACATGCGATTTCATGCATATACTTGACATTTGATTTCGCATGCGATTTCATGTATAACATGTGATCTTCAATCTGATGTATTAAAATTCAATAATTTGTATCTATAGGGGTACTGCAGCC
The DNA here is from genome assembly GCA_030545235.1 of Helianthus tuberosus. Lineage (NCBI taxonomy): Eukaryota > Viridiplantae > Streptophyta > Magnoliopsida > Asterales > Asteraceae > Helianthus > Helianthus tuberosus. The sequence goes on along the minus strand of JARYGA010060361.1, from coordinate 14,771 downwards.
AGATGATGAAGGATTGACAAATAAAGATGATGGAGGAGTGACAGACACCCTTATTGCAAACATTCAAACTGTCGAAACGGGTGTATACGCTTACAAACCACCTGTTAAAGGTAAAAAACACTTTATATTAGAAAAAAAATAAAAAGAACAAAATATTATATTTTTTAACTTACTCTGGCCTGCAAAAAGTGGTGAAAACGAAATTGGTATGTAAGAAACAGTGAACTTAGCCGAATCTACACAAAACATTCAAGAAAAAGTTCAAGAAAAGGAGCCAGAAGTGGAAGCAATTTCTTTAGGAGAAACAACACAAAAGGACCCTCAACAAACCGATTCAGGTATCAAAGTTGAGATGGAACCAGAAGTGGAATGCCCTCGGGTGACGGCTGAGGAATTGCAATCAGTTGAGTCGCTTTTGAGCCTGCGACCAAGCCTGGTGGAAAATAAGGGAAAAAACAAGCTAGGGGGAGAAAAAACTCAAAACCAAAACAAGTTCCAAAACAACTTCTACCAAAGGGGTTAAATGAACTCCTTTATAAGACAATAGAAGCCGCCAAAATTTGAAATGAGAAAAGATGTGCAGAGCTTGGAGAAGCATTTTGTTCCCCTTTCTGCAACAGAGTGGTAAACATGCACGAAGTACTCCTGAATCAAGAATTGAGTGTGATCTGATACACATTTTCTACATTTGCAAACATAGAGTAAGTAAAACAATTATATCAACTAACAAACATCTAAATATATACACTCAAAATATTTAATTATTTAATTTTTGCCTGGCAGGGATGTATTTTACCGATTAAAAACTGGGGTTTTAAAGAGTCAAAGGTATCTTTGAAAGCTTCTACAGGGGTAAGTACGTAGCATCAAACGGAATAGATGCATTTGTGGATGTTCTCAACCTTGAAGAGAAGACGAGGGATAGAAAATCATCACCATACAGACTCTTCTTGTTTAGCACAATGATGGCATGTTTTTCTAAACATATTGGCATTTGAAATTAAAATAGGAAATGCATATTCAATGATTTCGCATACTAATTATATTTAAATCGCATGTAGAATAGTAGATAGTTTTCCTATGAAAACAAAAACAACATTTCGCATACTATTGTAATTTCGCATACAGTATATATGCAAATCGCATGTGAAAAATTTTCACACATTAATTTGCATGTACTAAATTCGCATGTACAAATACCTTGTAATACATTACTTAACCTTAATTCTAATTACATAACATACAGCCGGATATCATATACAAGGAGGAGACTTACACAGACAACCAACGTCTAAACGTATTTGCCTCAAATTTAGAAGACATAATACTAAAATATGAGGTAAAAAAACTTGATTCGGTCGACTTGGTGTTTATTCCGGAACTTCAAGATGACCACTTCTATGTCTTGTACTTCCACTTGAAAAAGGCTGGAAAAAGAAAAGTATTTCAAAGATTTGGACAAAATAATCCTAGATAGGTTGAGTGCATTTATTGGAAAGGACTAATAGACTTGTTTGATGTTGAATTTCTGTTGCATATTTAGACTTGTTAGATTACATTAATGTTTTAAATTTGGCATGTTTTATGTATAAAATCGCATGTTTGACATTGAATTGCTTAAAATATGCAAAATGGGGAATATAAACATGCGAAATCAAATCCCATGCCATAACACAACATGCGAATTATATGGAACATAAAACACTTGCATGTTTTATTTAATAAAGCACTAAAATAAACAAGTTCATTCAAAAGATAAAAGGAACTTCATTTTCATCTCCATTGAGCATCATAAGATAGTTATTGCATCCGCCAACTCTTTCAACTGCTTCTCATCCCTCTCACCCAGATCAACTATGAACATAACAACAATTTCTTGAAGACTACTCACTTGCATCTGAGATAGCAGGTTCACAATTTCTTGTCTTCCCTTCATGTTTTCTGTTACATGAGAAATGTTGGTTTCCAGCATCTCTTGACATGATCGATCCTCTTAAATTTGTTCCTGAATCTTTTTTCTCAAATACTGTTTGATACTTGATTCAGAAGAGGATGTTGGGAGGTCTGTCATTTTTTAACAAGATAAGATATACGTGGTTTGAAATGGTGATAAAAAGATAAACTTTATAGTAAAAGAAAAACGCACTGTAAAATTATTGATATCAATTATTGAACTGAATTATTTGATTTGAATTATTGAACTGAATTATAAAACACACTGTGCGAAATTACATATAATTACTTTTAAAGCGTTCGAAATATTGAGCTCAATATGTTAAATACTTTATAGTCTGTGAAATGACTGTCACACCCCGACCACGTAAAACATCAAATCGTGGCGGAAACGTCGGGGAGTGTTGTAACAGAATTAATTGTTTCACAACCATGGAAATTAAAGTTACGTTTTATTTATCAAACAAGAGAGTTACATTGTCTTAAAACAAGAAACAAAGAGTACATAACATAATTTAACTAGTTCTTGCTTCGTTTTAAGTCACTAAGGCACAGGTCCGCCTAAGTGTGTCACGATCGTCCTATGCAACAGCTCCTGAAAACACATGTGAAAATAGGTACGTCAGCATAAAAATGCCTGTGAGATACATAGGATTTGTGAAAATATGATTCATGACTTGAGTTTAAAGAACTGTTTAATAAAAAGTAGTCATGAATCTTGTTGAGTGTTTTCTTTCATAAATCATTTGAAAAGCGTTGAATAAATCAGATGATATATATATATATATATATATATATATATATAAAAGAATAAGGTATGGTTAAGTGAATAACCAAGTAAAATGAGTCTGTAGAAACTAAGTTATTTGTAAAACGATGTTTATGTGAAAATGTGTTGTAAATGTAATATGTCTAAACTGAAATGGTTTAAATAACGCTACGATATGTAATACCATAAAAGCACTTATATATAGGAAGTACCAGCGGCGTATCCACCATGTTTTTATCGTATTACACGTCGCCTCGTTATATAAACCACTTACCCAAACAGACCACCAAGATGTAATGTTTAACAATTGTAGAAATGTTTATGTATGGTCAAATGTATATTGTTAAATGTAGATCATGTAATGTGTAAACAATGTTATGTATGGTAAGTAAAATGAGACTACTTAAACCACAAGTAAAAATGTACAAAACAAAGTATTTTGAATAATCAAAAGTCATGTTTTGCAAAATAACTGCATGCTTTACTGATACAAACATTTATGTGGTAAGTTAAACGTCTACATTCAAGCCTTGAGACAGTAGGATAAACCTTAGAACAGATCAACGGTTATCAAAAATGTTTTCGGATCCAGTCATTCCTTACGTCCAAACAAACCCAGGATTTCAGGAATGGGAGTTGTCAAGTCCTATGGTACCACTACCTACTACCGAGCGGCATGATCGGTGTTAATGAATGTATTAGTTTCGTTAAACAACCAAATGTTATACCAAATGTAAACATGAGATGTAAAACAATGTACTAAGTATGCAATAATGAACATACATAGCATGAAATGTAAAACGATGTGTCCATATGCTGAGTAAACATATGCAACAGAAATGTAATGTAAAACAATGTGCTAGCATGCTAAGTGAACATACATAGCAAGACATGTATGAAATCATGTACTATATGTGTACTAATGAACATAACAAGCATATAATATGAAAACATGGAAAGCATGAAAGTAACAAGTAGGCACATGTGTTCCGCCCCAAAACAGTTTGAAAACAGTAAAAGAGGGGTCTATGTACTCACTTGAGATTGCCTAGAAGTCCTTGAGTAACAACCAAACAATGCTAGAGATCACGGAAATCAAACGGTACCTAATATAGGTAACTATGTTAATAAACCGGACCTAAATCGGAGGATCGGATAGAATGAGGGTTCGTAAACCAAATGAGTATGGGAACTCATGTAATATGGTTTAACAAAGCCTACATACTAAAATGAAACCTAACCTAAGTGCTTACGACCCATTACGACCCGTTTAGGTAGCTTATGCTACTTTAACGCGTCGTTCGCGTAAAACGCGTTCGGAACGCCTAACTAGTCCTATGATAAGTAAAATATGCCTTAACATGTCTAATATTGTTGCCAAATCAGTTTAGATATAAAAAATTATGTTACATATGCTTAAAATGAATTTTGGCGTAAAAAGGGCATTTTGGTAATTTACCTAAGGCATATAAACTACCTATCATACAACTAACTAAACGTCGTGACCATAAGGTATAACCTCGGAAGGTTATTCCCTATACAACTATGGTCACCTAAAGTATTTGGTCGGATCCTAATGATCGACCAAACGGGTCGGGTTCGAAAGTATAAGCGATTGTTTAGATCGCTTACCTTACGACCCTATATAAGCATTAAAACTAAAAGTGGTGAGCTAAGCATGTTAAAACATGCTTAACTAAGTTAGAAAAAAAGTTTGGTATCAAAACAAACGGTTTTGATACCTAAAAGTAGTTTGGTTACAAAATACGCAAGAATACGCATTTTGGCCGAAACTACGACTCGTCACTGAGCCTAGATAACGTGGAAATCAGTAGGTATAGTCACAAGGGACTATAACCATCGTGATTACGCTTACGTTGCGAAGTTCAACCGAACTTCGTGTTGACCATAAACTGGTCAATGCAGAAAACGCTAAAAGAACGAAAGAGGACTTACAACGGGTCCAAGAACGAAAGCTTTGATCCGAATATTCTCAGGTATGAAGTGATAAGCACATCAACTTAGAGAACAAATTCAGATTCAAAGGTGTGGGTTTGCAAGTGAACTATGGAGGGGTATTTATAGTTTTCATAGAACCGTTAGGATCGTTTCTTGAAAACCGAGATTCAATCTCATCCATACACCTCAAGCCCATAGTTTTATAAAACCATTTGAGCCCCTAGTATTGCCCAAAACCATTAGCAAGTGGGTTAAGAGTACTTAACAGCTGTAAACAGCTATTAAACAACTCTCTGATGTTTTGGGGGGTCCTTACGGACCGTATGGCTATGTGCTTACGGTCCGTAAGCCTTGTGCAGGTCAGCAAGTTTCAAAAATGGCAGAACAGGGCACTGTGACTCCGAACTTGATTTTTGATGTGTTTTGACGCGTTTAAGCCCTCTTAACCTCATTTTAAGGCTCTAATATGAAGTTAAAGTATAGGAAACTTAAAATATGCTCAAAAATATGTCGGATGTCAGTTCGTTTGGCCGTACGATTGCGTTGTTCGGTTAATTACGACGGAAGTCGTAACGGACGCAAAAATGATCCAAATTGCGCGACGAATGGATTTTTGATAAGCCAATCACTAAAACATAATATTTTAATGATTACATAAAGTTTTGGATGTCCGGATGTATTCAGAATGTAAGTAATGCGCGAAAATGCAAACTTGTGCACTTTTTGACGCTTTTAGTCCCTAAATAACCCAAAAGTTTATTTTAGCACACCGAACTCCTCAAAGCCTATTTCTAAGCTATGTAGAGGATATTTATGGTATGTTTAACTTGTGGTCATGTTCCCGAATGTCTGTTCCAGTACGAATCGTCATACTTTCGCAGTTTGTCGAATTAAGTCCCTGTAAGCGATTAAACTTGATTTTGCCATACCAAAGCCTTCAAAACTTATTTATAAGTTATGTAGAGGTTATTTAAGGTATGTTAAGCATATGTTGATGTTCCGGAGTGTTTTTCACGTTAAACTGATTACGTTTACTCACCAGTTTGCGTATAACTCTCCAGAAAGCGATGTAGAGTTTGAAATTGAACAAAAATCAAAACATGCAAAATGTCAAACATAATTAAACAAACATTGGGATCAAATAATATTATTTTATTGATAACTGAACTGTTTATAATGATTACAAGCACAGGTGTCACAGTCTCCCCTACTTGTGGAAATTTCATCCCGAAATTTATTTAGAGGAAACTTGTGAGAAAAGATGTGGGTATTTCGCCTTCATTTGATCTTCACATTCCCAAGTAAATTATGGTCCACGTTTAGATTCCCAGCGAACTTTGACCAATGGAATGCGCTTGCGTTTGAGCCACTTGACTATACGGTCCATGATTTCCACTGGTTTCTCAACAAAATGCATCGTGTTATCAACACGAATTTCATCGAATGGAACGTGGAGGTTCTCATCAGCTAAACACTTCTTGAGATTGGACACGTGAAAGGTTGGATGAACATTTCCAAGTTCAGGAGGTAACTCTAGTCACTTTACCGATTCTTTCGACGATCCTGAATGGTCCAATGTATCTAGGTGCAAGTTTTCCTTTCTTTCCAAATCTGATCACACCTTTCCAAGGTGAGACCTTAAGTAATACGCGATCACCGACTTGAAATTCCAAGGGCTTGCGTCGTTGGTCCGCGTAACTCTTTTGACGGCTTCTAGCTGTCTGAAGGTTATCACGAACTTTCTTAACCTTATCAGTTGTCTCTAAAATGAGGTCAGGTCCAGTAAGTTGAGCCTCACCGATCTCATTCCAGCAGACTGGTGATCGACATTTTCGACCATAGAGAGCTTCGAAAGGAGCCATGTTGATGCTGGAGTGATAACTGTTGTTGTAGGAGAATTCAATTAACGGAAGATGTGAATCCCAACTACCACCAAAATCGATTACACAAGCTCTAAGCATATCCACCAGAGTCTGGATTGTTCTTTCAGATTGACCATCCGTTTGCGGATGATAAGTTGTGCTCAGGTTAAGTTGGGTCCCCATAGCAGATTGCATGGTTCTCCAAAAATGAGAAGTGAAGCGAGCATCTCTGTCAGAAATAATGTTGAAAGGAACACCATGTCTAGACACGATTTCATCCACATAAATATTAGCCAGCCTTTCAGCAGAAAAATCCTCACGGATTGGTAAGAAATGTGCTGACTTAGTAAGACGATCAACAACTACCCAGATGACATCATGACCTTTCTTTGTGCGCGGAAGTTTGGTAACAAGATCCATAGCAATGTTTTCCCATTTCCAAACTGGGATCTCTGGTTGCTCCAATAAACCAGAAGGACGTTGATGTTCAGCCTTAACCTTAAGACAAGTAAGGCATTTTGATACATATAAGGCAATGTCTTTCTTCATACCAGGCCACCAATACTGAATACGAAGATCCTTATACATCTTATCTGAGCCAGGATGAATAGAATAACGAGACTTATGGGCTTCATCCATAAGCAAGGTGTGAAGATCATCTTGGCTTGGGACCCACAAACGGTCCATGAAGTAATACGATCCATTGTCCTTCAGTTCAAGATCAGGTGTAATGTGATAGGGTAACTCCTTACCCATCAAACCTTGTGAAACACAAGTGTGTTGAGCCTGAGAGATGCGGGTTTGGATATCAGATCGAGCTTGAATGTCATATTGAACACGAACACAATGAAGCTTGACATGTCCTTTACGACTCAAAGCATCAGCCACGACGTTCGCCTTACCAGGATGGTAGCGAATTTCGCAGTCATAGTCGTTTAGAAGCTCAACCCAACGTCGTTGCCTCATGTTGAGTTCTTTCTGATTAAAAATATGCTGAAGACTTCTATGGTCAGTGAAAACCACACATTTTGTACCATACAAATAGTGTCTCCAGATTTTGAGAGCGAAAACAACTGCACCTAACTCAAGATCATGAGTGGTGTAGTTTTTCTCATGTATCTTCAACTGCCTCGATGCATATGCTATGACTTTGTTCCGTTGCATGAGAACACAGCCAAGACCCAAGTGGGATGCATCACAATACACGACAAAATCGTCATTACCTTCAGGCAATGATAGAATAGGCGCATCACAAAGCTTCTGCTTCAAGTTCTGAAAAGCTCCCTCTTGTTTGGATCCCCAATCAAAGGGTTTGTTCTTCTGAGTTAGAGCAGTTAGAGGAACTGCAATCTTTGAGAAATTTTCGATGAAGCGGCGATAATAACCCGCCAGACCAAGAAAAGAACGAACTTCTGTAGGAGTATTAGGCGTATCCCAATCCTTAATCGCACTGATCTTGGAGGGATCTACATGAATACCTCGTTCGTTGATGATATGCCCCAAAAATTGAACTTCCTTAAGCCAAAATTCACACTTGGAGAACTTGGCGAAAAGTTGTTCTTTCTTTAGGAGTTCCAGAGTGAGACGAAGATGTTGCTCATGATCAGCTTGCGTCTTGGAGTATATCAAGATGTCATCAATGAAAACGATGATGAACTTATCTAAATAAGGTTTGCATACCCCATTCATTAAGTCCATGAAAACAGCAGGAGCATTTGTTAAACCAAACGGCATAACTGTGAACTCATAATGCCCATAACGAGTGCGGAAAGCAGTCTTGGGAATATCTTCTTCATGCACGCGAAGTTGATGACACCCAGAACGTAGATCAATCTTTGAAAAATAAGAAGCACCTTGTAACTGATCAAAGAGATCATCAATGCGAGGTAGGGGATATCGATTCTTGATGGTAAGGTTGTTAAGCTCACGATAATCGATGCACATTCTGAAAGATCCATCCTTCTTCTTGACAAAAAGAACGGGAGCACCCCAAGGTGAAAAGCTAGGACGGATAAAACCTTTGTCAGAGAGCTCTTGAAGCTGCTTAGACAACTCTTGCATCTCAGACGGTGCAAGACGATATGGGGATCTGGCAATGGGATTTGCACCAGGTACGAGATCAATACGGAACTCGACTTGGCGTGCTGGGGGTAAACCAGGTAACTCTTCAGGAAACACTTCAGGATAATCCCGAACAACAGGGATATCTTGAATAGACCTACCTTTGCCCTTATCTGCTACAACATGTGCCAAAAAGGCCACATAGTTCTTTCGCAGATACTTCTGAGCTTTAAAACAAGACATGAGTTTGAGACTACCAGCAGGTTTCTCACCATGAACCTGTAGGATCTCACCTGTCGAAAGCGGCACACGAACAATATTCTCAAAACAAACTACCTCTGCGTGATGCTTGGCTAACCAATCCATGCCCACTATAACTTCGAAGCTTCCAAGTTGCATTGGCGTGAGGTCGATAGGAAAAAGATGGTGGTTAAGGTTCAACTGTCAGTTGCGAAGAGCAGAATCAAGAACAACGGGTTCACCACTAGCAATTTCTACTGTCAAGGGTTTTCCTAGTTTCGTTCTAGACATGCGAAGCAATGGCTCAAAAGATAATGACACAAAACTCTTATCGGCACCCGAATAAAAAAGAACAGATGCAGGTTGATTATTAATAAGGAACGTACCGTTGACCACATTATTGTCTGCTTGAGCCTCTTGTGCATTCATGTTGAAGACTCGACCTCGAGCCTGAGCCTGATTCTGATTTGGATTTGCGTTAGCTAGCCTTGGACACCGGTTTCTGTAGTGGGTCAGATCCCCACAATTGTAGCACGAACCAGGAGGAAAATGAGGTCGTGCAGCCTGAGCTTGTTGCTGTGCAGGAGGCTGTGCAGCTTGCTGAGCTGGGTTTTGAGCTACCCAATTCTGATTAGCAGGAAGACGACAAGTGGCAGCAAAATGGCCAGTTCTTCCACAATTTGTACACTGACGACACTGAATGTGTGGCTGGTGATGACCGTTACATCTGTTGCACAGAGGTGCATTGCCAAGGTAGGGTTTCTTGGCAGGTGTTTGCGCGGCCTGATTTGGTGCAGTTTCATTGGCCTGCGCTGTAACAGCGAAGTTTTAGGAAGCCTTGCGCTTCTTAGACTTCTTTGTAGATCCAGCTTCCTTACCTTTCTTGTTCTCACCCTTTACAGATGACTGTTTCTTATCCTTGTCGCCCTTCTTGTGTAGCTTACCCTTTCGGACTTGCGACTCAGTCAATGTCGCAGCTAACTCGATTGCTTGACGAACTGTGGTAGGGTTATTTCCAGTGACGATGTCTTGTACGGAGTCAGGTAAGCCATCAATATACCTTTCGATAGCTTTGTCGAGTGGGGTAACCATGGTCGGGCAAAGCAGACTCAATTCCTCATACCTATCAGTGTAAGCCCGATGCTCACCACTATCTTGCTTCAAATCATCAAATTCCCTTTCTAGAGCCCTTAGTTCATGACGAGGACAGAACTCCTTCATCATAAGAGCCCTAAGCTCGGCCCAAGTCTGTGCTAAAGCAACCTCGGCACCACGGTCTCTCATAACCCCGTTCCACCATGTAAGAGCCCTCTTCAGAAACACACTGGAAGCAAACTCGACCCTGCGATTATCAGGACACTGAACGTGATGAAACGTACTCTCAGTGCTCTCGAACCATTGTAGGAGCCCAGTTGCCCCTTCAGAACCACTAAACTTGAGTAGCTTAGCCGAATTGAAATTCTTGAAATTGCATGGAGCATTATTGTTGTTGTTGGCTTGGTTCAGTTGAGCAATAAGATTTGGGAAAGCAGCAGCCATTTGCTGCGTGATGATTTCTGCCAGTTCGGCATTCGCTATCTGATTGTCGCGTCGAGGAGGCATTCTAAAAGAGGAAACATGAACGGAAACGAGTGAGATGATTGGATGAAAAGAATGAGATGATACAAAAATTGACAAAAGCGAAGATGGTGGTCATTTGTTTGTTACCAAAAAGGCAAACAAACGACACATTGTGACTAATCAAAGTAAATGGGTCAAAAATAATGTATCGCGAAGACATGCTCGCCTATAAGTGAACACTCACCCCAAGAGTTCCCAGATAAGAGTGACTGGTCCGATTATGTGGATTTGTACGAACACTCTAGCCTTAGACAGAAAACCCAGGGTACAGGCATTCACTCTTCCAGTTTGCACGTGTTCACACTATTTAGAACCCAAAACTTTGACGAGATTTTGAAAATTCAAAGGGGTTCAAAACCATATAACAGATGGTTCAAAACCTAGTAATCAACCATCCAGGAATAGATGATTAATTTTCAAAGAGGATTCGGAATTGATGTTCTCGTTGTGGTTATCACCTAAGGATAGGTGACGGTTTTTTTTTTTTTTTTAAATCTAAACGCAAATCTTCTTGCGTTAGGGTCCTAGAAAGTTATAGTCTAGGTCAAAGCATTACTAATAACCCAATTCCCTATAACCATAGGCTCTGATACCAACTTTTCTGTCACACCCCGACCACGTAAAACATCAAATCGTGGCGGAAACGTCGGGGAGTGTTGTAACAGAATTAATTGTTTCACAACCATGGAAATTAAAGTTACATTTTATTTATCAAACAAGAGAGTTACATTGTCTTAAAACAAGAAGAAAAGAGTACATAACATAATTTAACTAGTTCTTGCTTTTTTTTAAGTCACTAAGGCACGCCTAAGTGTGTCACGGTCGTCCTATGCAACAGCTCCTGAAAACACATGTGAAAATAGGTACGTCAGCATAAAAATGCCTGTGAGATACATAGGATTTGTGAAAATATGATTCATGTTACATATGCTTAAAAAATTATGTTACGTATGCTTAAAATGAATTTTGGCGTAAAAAGTGCATTTTGGTAATTTACCTAAGGCATATAAACTACCTATCATACAACTAACTAAACGTCGTGACCATAAGGTATAACCTCGGAAGGTTATTCCCTATACAACTATGGTCACCTAAAGTATTTGGTCGGATCCTAATGATCGACCAAACGGGTCGGGTTCGAAAGTATAAGCGATTGTTTAGATCGCTTACCTTACGACCCTATATAAGCATTAAAACTAAAAGTGGCGAGCTAAGCATGTTAAAACATGCTTAACTAAGTTAGAAAACAAGTTTGGTATCAAAACAAACGGTTTTGATACCTAAAAGTAGATTGGTTACAAAATACGCAAGAATACGCATTTTGGCCGAAACTACGACTCGTCACTGAGCCTAGATAACGTTGAAATCAGTAGGTATAGTCACAAGGGACTATAACCATCGTGATTACGCTCACGTTGCGAAGTTCAACCGAACTTCGTGTTGACCATAAACTGGTCAACGCAGAAAACGCTAAAAGAACGAAAGAGGACTTACAACGGGTCTAAGAACGAAAGCTTTGATCCGAATATTCTCAGGTATGAAGTGATAAACACATCAACTTAGAGAACAAATTCAGATTCAAAGGTGTGGGTTTGCAAGTGAACTATGGAGGGGTATTTATAGTTTTCGTAGAACCGTTAGGATCGTTTCTTGAAAACCGAGATTCAATCTCATCCATACACCTCAAGCCCATAGTTTTATAAAACCATTGGAGCCCCTAGTATTGCCCAAAACCATTAGCAAGTGGGTTAAGAGTGCTTAACAGCTCTAAACAGCTGTTAAACAACTTTCTGATGTTCTGGGGGTCCTTACGGACCGTATGGCTATGTGCTTACGGTCCGTAAGCCTTGTGCAGGTCAGCAAGTTTCAAAAATGGCAGAACAGGGCACTGTGACTCCGAACTTGATTTTTGATGCGTTTTGACGCGTTTAAGCCCTGTTAACCTCATTTTAAGGCTCTAATATGAAGTTAAAGTATAGAGAACTTAAAATATGCTCAAAAATATGTCGGATGTCAGTTCGTTTGGCCGTACGATTGCGTTGTTCGGTTAATTACGACGGAAGTCGTAACGGACGCAAAAACGATCCAAATTGCGCGACGAATGGATTTTTGATAAGCCAATCACTAAAAAATAATATTTTAATGATTACATAAATTTTTGGATGTCCGGATGTATTCAGAATGTAAGTTATGCGCGAAAATGCAAACTTGTGCACTTTTTGATGCTTTTAGTCCCTAAATAACCCAAAAGTTTATTTTAGCACACCGGACTCCTCAAAGCCTATTTCTAAGCTATGTAGAGGATATTTATGGTATGTTTAACTTGTGGTCATGTTCCGGAATGTCTGTTCCAGTACGAATCGTCATACTTTCGCAGTTTGTCGAATTAAGTCCCTGTAAGCGATTAAACTTGATTTTGCCATACCAAAGCCTTCAAAAATTATTTCTAAGTTATGTAGAGGTTATTTAAGGTATGTTAAGCATATGTTGATGTTCCGGAGTGTTTTTCGCGTTAAACTGATTACGTTTACGCACCAGTTTGCGTATAACATCTCCAGAAAGCGATGTAGAGTTTGAAATTGAACAAAAATCAAAACATGCAAAATGTCAAACATAATTAAACAAACATTGGGATCAAATAATATTATTTTATTGATAACTGAACTGTTTATAATGATTACAAGCGCAGGTGTCACAATGACCAACTTAAACATGCGAAATTACATATTAAACTTTATTGTGTGCTAAATGTCCAACTTAAAAATGCGATATTATTCATACGATCCAATCTTTAATACATGAGATATGTTAAAAACAACACATGCGAATTTATAAAACAACACATGCGATATGTTAAACTCACCAAATAAACCCAGAAACATCGTATCTTCAACCTCGTTACAATCTAATAACATGAAAACACCTTCAAATCAAATAAAACCCATACCTCAACCGCAACCCTATGATGAAAAACCCAAAATAAACATCCTAAATGAGGAATCCAACATTTTCGGTATCGCCAATGTGTGTTCGGTATAAGAATCAATCAAAAAACCTACAAATCGAATTGATACGAACAATAATTAGATAGACAGTTTTGAAACGAACTCGTAATCTGCTTCCTTGTTGACGGAATTCCCTAATTAAACAGAATGTCTGATATACCCTTATCTAATTAAATTGAATCAGGACACGTGTATGGCTGTGGGGATCATGTACGTAATGTACGATTAAGGGATTTGTATCCTACACTTCCTCTATATATATATATATATATTGGACTTTGTTTAATATATTTTTATTTTTTTATATTATTTTTGCCGTACCTTTGCCGTACCTTTATCTTGGATTTTTGAGTTTCATTGTTTCCCGTACCCTAGTCCGGTACCTGTTCCCGTGCTACATAGTTTTTTGCCTGTATTTATTTCATAAATCGAGCTATGGTTAGCTTGGGTTCGAACTCGAAAATACATTAAATGAGCTAACTCTGCTCAACAACCTGTATCAAGCTCAAAAGTTGAGCTAAAACCCGGTTCGTTTACAACTCGAGTTTGTTTGTGATTGAAGGAGCCGGATTGAAATCAACTTTATATTTTAGCCAAAGATTGGTAACGTTTCTCCCTTCAGTTTAAACAACAAAGATATCAACCAATGTTGGTAAAGTTTCAACCATAGCAAATGTTGGCTTTAGCCATACTTTGCACCTGGCCCTAGCCAGATCCACATCACATTTTATGCTCCACTCCTAGCTTCTCCTGTTTAAATTAGGCATATCCTATGTGGAGTCTTAAACTCTAGAGTCCTTCATCAAAATCTACATTTGTATATATCCTCTCCACCACGATTAGGATCTTTTTGTATGATACTAGTGGGATTCCTCGCGATTCGCTACGGTAATTCGGTCAGTATCGATTTAGTCGATTACGGTACTCGTACTAGTACTCGCTAGAGAAACTGAAAGCGAAACTAAAAAAAATGGAAGTCATGAAAAGCCCAAATAAATACGGATATTGGGATTCCCCGTGCTACGCTGCGGGAATTCAGTTGGCATCGATTTGGTCCAATACCGTACTTGTACTGGTACTCGCTAGAGCAACTGAAAGCGAAAATTAAAGAAAAATAAAGCCGCGACAAGCCAAATAAATATGGATACGTGTTTTTACATCTATTTAAAGCTGAATACCGATGTCGTTTCTAATAGCACCGACACTAGTACTGACGTGGTAATACCAATGTCGTTTTGAATAGTAATGACGTTGTTTGGTCTGTGTCAAGTTGGTTTCTTTCTTTACCGGTACAAAACTAGC
>JARYGA010060360.1:45074-82621 GCA_030545235.1 Helianthus tuberosus | reverse complement strand
ACACAAGAGCTTTTAGTACCGGTTTATCCTCAACGTCTAATCAAAATAAAAAGTTTAGAAAAATGTTTTAACTAAGAAAAAAATAAAAACTAACTAAAATGATGAAAATAAAAATAAAAGAAAAAACAGATAGACAAGATGAATCACTTGGTTCCGACTCGTATCTAGTGTAACCTTTGATTATTTCCGCACTTTTGCACATAATTAAGAGATTATCTTAGTTATTGTAGTAGGCCCCTCTTTTGAAGGTGACGTTACCCTCACCCCAGTAGTTTGAGTCAGCAAGGATACAATCCTAAAAGGGTGGATTATTGGAAGATAATTAATTAAGTTATTAATGCAATATTATGGTAGGCCCCTCTTTTGGAGGTGACGTTACCCTCGACTAAGTAGTCTGAGTCAGCAGGGATACAGTCCTAAATAGCCGGGTTATAGTACTAATAGTAGTTAACTTATGAGGGGATCAAAGAGTTTGGAACCCCGCCATCCAATACCGTTAAGTATTGAAGGAGGTCCTACTAAATTTGACCCAGGTCCATTGCAGGACCTCTAAACGCTGAACAATGGCAAGACCTTTACCAAACCGTTCCCTTAACCCCCGACCAGGTAGCCAACATACCTCCATATAGACCGTGGAGATATGAATGGTGAAAATTGTTTATTTTATATAGACAGTAAAATAATGCCAAGACACCAAACGATAAGGAAAGATCACCTTCAACATAAGCAACTAGTTATTAAAGTCATTAATACAAAACCAAGTAAAAAGTGCAAAAGATTAGAAATAAAAAGTATTACACTAGACACTTTGTCTTCACCAAGTGATGTAAGAGACTTAGGCAAACATGGCCTTGATTGTCAAGAACTCTTACGATCAATCTTGGATCCCGAGACGACTCACACACTCTACGATGGACAATGGATGATGGTGGTGGATGATGGTGTTATGGTGGTGGTGGGTGGTGGGTGAAGTGTGAGAGAGGTGGTGTGCCAAGGGATGGTTTGAGCTTGAGCCAAGCACTTCTATTTATAGGCTGAACAGAAGCTCGGGCACGGCCCCGTGTCCACATCCTCTCTTTCTTCATTAATTGCAGCTTTGTCTTATTAGTTGACCACGCCCCCGTGTCCGCTGAGCACGACCCCGTGGTGCAGAAGAATCTTTGTACTATGCAGATTTGCTGGATTGTGCGAATCTTATAGTTGACCACGGCCCCGTGTCCGCTGAGCACGGCCCCGTGGTGGGCAATAGAAGCTTCTACCACTTTGTCTTTTCTGCTGACACTTGGGCACGCCCCCGTGCCGGCTGAGCACGGGGCGTGTTCAGGCTTCTGATCTCTTGTTTTGCTTGGGAAGATGCTGTTGTGGGGTCGGGCATGTCACGTCTTGTTCCTTTTCTTGTATTTATGTTAGATTTTGATGTCTTTTTGCTTCTTTTGTTAATTTGAGCTCATTTAATCCTGAAAATACAAAAGGAAGACAAAAGCACACTTTTTCCAACATTAGTACTAAAAAGGGTTAGTTTTATGCCTCAATTGATGAAATTTATATGTTACATTTTGAACACATCAATTACCTCTTTCTATTTTTCAAAGCCTAGGTAATTTCGTTAACACTAATGTAAAATGTTAAATAAATTGATATAAAACAAACGATTTATTTGCACTCGTAATAATAGAAAAACATTTCATGCTGAAATTTAATTTGCAAGAGTATACCTGAAACAACATCAGGTCCAGCTTTAGCCTCCGTGGCTGTTATATAAAACAACTCTGTCCTTGATTTCTGGGCATCAGACTTTGTGTCGGTTGTGTCCTTGGTTCCAAGCCTCTCTAGACATTTAGACTTTTTATGTCTTGGCTTACCGCATGTGCCCTTGTGAATTTTTTCACAAAATCTACACTGATGTAATACACTTTTTGTAACTCCCTTCTTGGGAGCTTTATTAAACTTGGACTTCTTTACGGATCTTGGATTCATATCCAACACCCTCCTTTCTTCTATTTCTTGTAGTATGCTGTCTTTCAATTCAGCCATCATATTGTTCACCACCGGCACGATTGTGGTTTGTAATCTATCAATATGCTGTGATAGACTATTTTCTAGAGCTTTTCCGACCTCCTCGGAAATCTTAGCTTTCATTTGTTCAGTCAATTGAGATGTCGAATCATCTCCGATTACTCCAGACATTTCTTTAACTGAAACATCCATCATGATTTATCAATAATTATTTAATTCATTTCCATCTTATTATATGGAAATTTATATCACTCTCATTCAATCATAAATAATGTGTTATTCTTTTTCGGTTTGGCCAAGTATATATCTTGCCTTACCTTTCTTACTTAGTGTATTTTCCCGGGTTCGAGCGTATTCTTACACTCCTCCCATCTTTCCGTCATCTTGAAATTGAAATGTTTACACTAATTGTTAAACATTTCATTTATGACATATGCGTCATTCATTTTGATCTAGCCAAGTTCACCACTTGCTTAAACCATTTATTCTTAGTGCACTTTTCCGGGTTTGAGTGTGTAAACACGCACTTCCCGTGCATATCAATTCAAATTTCCTTTTTCTAGTATTCTAGTAAGTCTAGTAAAGCAATTAATTCTTACCGGATGTTTGATCAAGCTTTGAACCGAACACACTTTATTAACAACCATGAGCTCTGATTACCAACTTGTAACACCCATACTATTTTAACGTTAATATATATAATTAAAGTAAGCATTTTATAAGAAAATGCCATTTAACAAAAACTTTTACATCTTGATTATTAAAACATGTTTACAACATTCTAAAACATAGTTTAAAATGTTTACATATTCCACTCTGCTCAAAATGAAACTAGATAATTGCGGAAGCTTCAAAAGTGTGTGTGTTCAGTTCTTCAAAAACATGCTTGATCGCCATCCGAAAAGACCCCATCTTACCTAGAGTCAAAACCACTTAGAAGTTAGTTTGACATTAATATAGTACATATAAACAAGTTCCGACATCGAAATGTGAAATATAAAATAAAATTTCAAAACTGATCCTGTCGCGTGTCGCGGCAGGATCTGTTCGCTTTGTCGCGTGGCGCGGGAACCCCCGCGTGTCGCGCCAGTTTACTGAGTCTCTCCCGCGTGGCGCGGGGGAGTACGTTTTTCAGCAGGTTCTGTTCTGTGTCCTGCATTTGCTGCCAGTTCCGAAAAATTCAGATTTTTGACTTAATATGACCATAACTTTTCGCTCAGTTGTCCGTTTTAGTTCATTCTTTTTCCAACGCGTCCGTAATAAAATTTCGGACCTACCCATGTAGTTTTCACATAACGAAATCCGTTTTATGAGCAATTAGTTCACAAAATCCTTGTTTCGATTATCCGACCCCTTAGCTAAGAGTGCATGTTTTTCATCATTCAATTCCTCGACATGCTAGACTTAATTACCCCTTTCCCGGGGCTTGTAAAATCTTGGCGTATCGGCACCATTACATGGTTGTACGCTCACGATAGAATTTCATGCTCGTTTTCTCAAATTTCGAGCATGTCGCCTTATGCAACTTACGCAATTAATTACAAACCGTTCGATCCGACATCACGGGTTCATAAATTAGCTTATTATCTCCAATCCTTTAGCGTATTGCTTTCTACTCTAGCATAATATGAGACTTTCAAGTCTCTTCACACATAATTGTTTAAAGACATGGTTTTCACCCTTTTTGTCCGATTTATGGAGTCCACCATTACAATAATAACCAAACGTTTTCTGATCTAGTTTTGACCCATTAATTAAGTAGTGGTCATCGCCACTATAACTAATACAAATCCTTGTTCTAAAACCCAACTTGAATAACTATAATATCAAATTATCATAATGTACGAAGCAATTTATATACTTACATAATTCGTCTAAATTGGTTTCTCACCATAATTACCCATTCCCGGGCTTATCAATCTTAGCGTATCACGTCCATTCCATGGTTCACGCTTTTATAACTCAACTTTAATGAGTGACGTTTAAGTCACTCCGAACACTACCATCTCGACCATTATTTTAACTTGTTTCTTTATTTAGTGAATTGCATCACTTTGTTTACATTCCATACATGACTAATTAAACAATATTATCAACCAACATCTCTAGTTAACTATTTTGACCCGTTTGGTTTGTCGAGTGAGTTACATCACTTCATTGACATTCCAAACACAATCATTTTCGCTATATCAATATTAAACATATCTATGACTAAATTTGTGTACATAAGTGTAACGAGACGACAAGTCACGTACCTTTAGAGCACACCCTTCAAGCGCGTATCTCCCCCGGCGTGCCCACTTGACGTTCCGGCTTCTTTGCCTAAAGAGTTCAATTCACAACAAATTTTAGAACTCTTTCATAAGCTTTAACGCATAATTCTCAACAATGATCGAATCTGCGTTTTTGTTCAACTCTTAGCATTATAACCCTCACTTAGGCGTTTCATCGAGCGCCTAGCGGGCCAGATTTTATATAAAGAAAACCAAGTTCATGATTTGTAATTATCCTCCAAACTAACCTCAATTTGTCATTTTTTCACGTGTTTAAACATCAATCTTTCTGAATTTTATTCTTAAATTCAGATTTATGTTAGAACAAGATCATAATTTTAGAGCCTATCAAGCTTTCTTCAAGTTTATTAGTCACCTACATTGGTGGGTATAAACTCTATGATTATCATGAAATCTTTCAACAAGATTTCACTTAGGGTTCATCCCTAGACACCATATCTCTTCTAATTACATTCATGCAAGACACAATCAAGCTAAATTTCAAGTTTTCATATTTAACCTAGAACTTGAATTAACTCAAATCATCAAGATTTTACATACCTTATGATCCCCTCAACTAGGTGATCATGAATTCATGCTTGGAAATCGATTTGGACTTGATTTATGCCTTCAATTTATGGTTTTTGTGAGTATTAGGGTTGGGTGAGAACCCCTTGTCGCCCCCTCCTGCTTCTTGGTCGACCAGACATCCCCAGTGGGTGTTTGGTGATATATATTTTTTTATTAAGTTTCAAGTTCTACAAAATAGCCCCTCACTTTCATTTAAGTTATAATTTAGGCTTTCCTATTCATTTGTGTGTTACTACAAGACTCCTAACTAACTGGGTTATTTATCCTAGTTAGCTTATTCTTGTTTATTTCCCACTTTATAATTCTAGTATAAGCTTTATATATTTTCGGGATGTTACATATTTATTATTCTTCGTCTTTCCTCTTCTTCCATTTTTTTCACTTGTTTGTTACAAAGCTTGAAAACTAGGAATTATACAGTGTTAAACACTTGCATCTGTGATATAATTAGCTTTTTCGTATCTATTGATCAACTGGTTTGGAATCATTTAGTTAGTGCAAGACCTCTCTACTCTACCTAGGTGTAACTATGCTGGAAAACTACCTCTTAAAGCCTGAACATATTATAAGTGAAAGCTGAGTAGACCTTCACTTACTGCCGTAATACTTTAATCTTGGATCGGTGAACTTCGTTTTATAATATTCACATCGATATGCTTTATTTAAGTTGAAGATGAGGTGACGATGGTTTGATTATGGCTGACGAACTTGTTTTTCCGGTGACTTATGTAGTGTCGCTAGCAAGAAGGTGGGGGCTAAGGGTGGTGCTAGATGGAGAAGAAAGGGTGAGGTTGATGATGATGCTTTGGTGGGTCTCACAACTATTTATTAATGGATTTCTTTTAATTTTTTAAACTTTGTTTTAATAAGGGGTAATTTTGTCATTTTACATAAATTTAACGGACATCCACTCCAGGGACTATCCGAGTAACAACCTGTCAAACCATAAGGAGCACCGGTGTAATTTTCAAAAGTTGGGGACTATAGGTGTTATTTTACAAAACCACAGAGACTATCCGTGCATTTTACTCTAAAAAATAATACATTTGTGCTTCAATAACCTGTACATTAATATCCGCAACTCAGTTTTAAGTAAAATTTGTATCTATATGCAGATAAATATATACACGTCGCAATAACATATTCAATTTTTTTTTTATAAAACATTGTATTATATTATAAAATATATTAAAGAAAAAGAAAATATATAATATAATAATGCGTTTGTGCTTCAATTACTTCTACATTATTATGCATAACTCAGTTCTGAAAGAAGAAATTATATCGAAATGTAAATAAAAATAGTCATGTCGCAACGAAATACTACAAATTTATAAAACTTCGTGTATTAAAAATTATAGAAGAAAAACAAAATACTGTTAAAATTTAAAAATATATTATGTTACCGTTCATCAGAAAAATAAGGAGCTATTTTCACTTTTAATGCAACTGTATCAAGGCTTTTATTTCATAATAACTATATTATCACCTTCAATACATATTTCGAAGCTAAAATAATCTAAAATATAGAATAATTAAAATGAGAAGCTTGCTAAATAAATATGAGAAGCTACAAATTGCACACAACACACAGAAAACACCATGTGAAATTACATAAATGACCTTGTTTGCCCTCACCCTCTTCTTATTGGCTCCTCATCCACAAATCAAATTACAAATTTCTTCCCTCTTCTACATGGCCGGCCTTGGGGTGGGCGGGGAGGACCACCGGCCAGGGCCCGATACTTTAAGGGACACGTTTTTTTATGAAAAAACCCGATACATATGTGTAAAATATTTTTTTTAATATGGTACACCCATACAAACACTAACATAGGCCTCCTTACAAAAATATTCTTATGGTTTAGATTAGTTATTAACCCCTTTAGCATTAGGTTTAGACTTTAGTGAGCCCAATACCCAATTTCGTTAAGGCCTAATGACACATTTTTTCGAGCTCGAACAGAGTACACGAATTCTCAGGGCCAGCCTCTTCTACTCTGCTTCTGTTCCTCTGGACTTACTTGGTGTTGCTTCTTTTCCAAGAAACAATCATTTTAGGTGATTAATCAATACCCAACATTCTTTGTTTGTTAATTACAAACTATGTGTTTTTTTTGCTCATGTATCATAGTTTCTTCCAGTTGCTTCTTTGGTTCTAGTTTTTCTTGTTTATTATTGTTTTGCATAGGTTCCGGGGACAGTGGACCCCTTAGACGGTAAAAAGTTCTATTCCGAGGGATGTTAAATGACGTTTTCTTGTAGTTTGATCCTAAATTGTGTAGGAATTATTTTCGTGCAAAAATGAATAAAATCTTTTATTAACTTGAATTACATTACAGAACAGAATGATACTGAAAATTGCAATACAATTACAACTGAAAAAGAAAAATAAGAATAGAATTACAAACAGAAAGACTGTTCTTGGCTGTGAATCGTGTTAGACACGGGTCCCTTAAAACAAATTTCGAGTCTCCCAGGAGAACTCGTTTGTTTTCCAGGATACAACAGCCTAAGCAGTTGCACTGCCGGTCTTGACTCCAGTGTACCTTGCTGCTTGAAGAAGAAGAAAAATTCAGAGGAGAGAAGATTGTATTTGCTGTGAATTTCGGCTTGTTTCTGCAGCAGGGGTAGCAACCTTATTATACTGTTGATCTCAAGATGAAAATAAAAAATGAATTAAATGGGAGAATTAAATTGCATTAAACGTCTTTAATGTACTTTAATTCGTCATTTAATTCTCAGTCAAAACCGTTGACTCGTCAGTTTCAAATGCTGAAAAGTAACTGCACTGACATTAATTGTTAGAAGCTTCTACGCGCGCGCAAGACAGACTTGTGTGCGCGCTGGTTTCGCTCACTTCCATGCGCGCGTGCGCCAGCTACCAGTGAGCCTATACGAGCACGCCACACAGTCGCGCCGTATTGGCTCACTTTGTTGCGCCCGCGCACGTGCGTCTTCAGTGCCCATGCGCTAGTGCGCGCCTCGCGCGCTGCTGCCACGTCACCCTCCAAGGTCTACCTGCCACTTGGTCCCTGCAGCCCATTTGCTCCACCACGCGCACGCTGTCAAAAATACAAAGGCGGCTCTCAAGCGGCTCGCGGCGATGCGAGCGGTCAAAAAGCAAAGTGCGCCATCAAAGCGCCCATCGCCCACACCACGCCGCCCACTGATATATTAGGGTGTCGTGAGTACACTTAGTGTGTGCTTCCATGGAACAATAATGATGGAGAGTTCCCACTTAAATACCCTTTTAAGTTTCACCTCTCCTCCTATGTGGGACAATGTGCCATTTTCCCACTTTTTTCAGCATTCTATGTTTGAAACACTAAACTTTGAGCATCGATATCTCATTCATCTTAGCTCCGTTTTGGATGTGGTTTAGTTCGTTGCGAAGCTCTTCCAACATAGAACACAAACCCACAAATAAATATATAAAGAAACCTCAGTTTCTTATATTTATTTCTTGTCCAAAATAAGAAAAAATCATTTTCTTATATTTGTGAAAAATGCTATTTTCATAAAGAGTGAATTTCAAGTTTTGTCCTTTATCTTTAGGCCACTTTGCAGGCGGTGTCCTTTATGTTTAAATTTGACGAGTTTTGTCCTTTATGTTTAAAAATCAAGCACGTTTTGTCCTTTATGTTTAAAAAATCAAGCATGTTTTGTCCTTAAAAATCAAGCGCGTTTTGCCCCAAAGGGTAAAACGTGCTTGATTTTTAAACATAAAGGACAAAACTCGTTAAATTTAAACATAAAGGACACCGCCTGCAAAGTGGCCTAAAGATAAAGGACAAAACTTGAAATTCACTCTTTCATAAATTTCCAACAAAGTGTTGCCAGTAGTGCAGTTGGAACGAATAGAAAACATATTATATTACCTCAATTTTGAATATTCTTTTTTAATGTAGGAGTTATGCATTTGGGAACTTATTATAGGCACTTGTGACAAAATCTAATTTCGGTGATACCATGTTTTTTAGACATTTTTTCGATACATTTCTTTCCTTTATGGTGACAAAAACCGATTTTTTTTTCAACTTGTGGTCAAAATAGATTTCTTTTTTCACGTCAAAATTCGGCTGACTCAACACACCCCGAACGAAATCTTGTTTCGGCCATGATCATATTTGACTTTTGATTTTACAACTCTTACTTTCTTCACTTAGTAATTACATTTTGACTTTTTTACAGCTCCACAACTGAGGTAAAACAAGAAAGGTATGGATATTGAGGAAAACAAATGTAGTTGGTAACCTCCCTGGATGTTTAAAGGCAGGTAAGTTATCCTACAATCACTAGTACAAAAGCAGTTTTTTGGTGCTAGGATTTATGTCTTTTTGAAAGCTTTTTGAGAGAGCACCAACAAATATACCACCAAATAATGAGATTTGTTGGTGCTGCTCACCATTAAATCTCTAAACATACAACCAAAAAATCAATAATAGAAACTAAATGAGTCCACCATTAAATCTCTAAACACACCACCAAAAAATCAATGATTGAAACTGGTCCGTAAAAATATACATTATTTGAACAAATGTTTTTTAGTTTTATTTTATTTATAAAACATCCAAGATCTAATAAAAAGGCAAATACAACAAAAAACTATATAAACAAAAAATGTATAAAATTTACAAGCATAATGAAATAAAATTACATGTTAATGGAAAGCTAAAAAGAATGAGATACAAACATGATTTCTATAAAGTCATTTCCTAAAATAACAATTTAAACACATACAATCAAACCAAATCAACATAGTGTATAATTGTACATCATTGACACTTCAAAGCACAAATGACGTCCATCACCGTAGTAGTTTTCCGGCGAGTATCTTCGGTGTATTTGATGGCATCACGCATAAAATCATCAAGAAAGATCTTCAAAAATCTCGTGTCTCTTCGTAGATAAGGCCATTGTTACGCTTTACGCCACATCGCCGGTTTCTTGATACTGTGGAAGCCGTTCCGGAAAACTTTCTGGTGATGCTTTGCTCCTCCTTAACATTTTTCTCTCTCTAAAAAATATTTTGATTTTAACATTGTGTCTATATATATGTGAGTATAAAGGTTGTGTTTTTGGAGACTTAATTTGATCCATTGATTGAATAGGAGGAGGGCAACCGTATGATTATGATCCATGTGTGTAACACCCCGAAAACGGGTTTGGTAATTAAACCCCGTTAATACTAAAGACGGGGAAAGTACCGTTAGTGGTAAAAGTAAACCGGCAAATATTAGGAATAAATTGAATAATCCTAATATTTATTTAAAAGTGAATAAGAGCTTTCAAGAAAATAGAATGGATAAAAGGCATGATTTAACGGGACTTAAAGTAAAACGGGTTATGACTTCCCGAACCTACTAAACTGACTAGGAATAATTCTAACCTAGTTAGATAGTGACTTATGAGTGGGTTAAAACCCTTAAATTATGAACTAAGGAAAATGTAGGGGCCAAACTTGTTAAACTTGAAACTTGATTTATTAAAAACAAGAATTAAAAACAAACCAAACACCCACTTGGGGTTGTCTGGTCGTTGAAGAAGCAGGGGGGCGACATGGGTTTTCTTCAAACCCTAAAATCCTCACAAAACTCATAAATTGGAGCCTCTAATCAAGTCTAAATCGAATTTCAAGCACAAATTCATGAACACCTAGTTGAAAGGATCATAAGGTATGTAAAATTGTGATGTTTTGATCCATCTTAAATTCTAGGTTATTTGTAAGAAACTGAAATTGAGCTTGATTATGTCATGCATGGATGAATCTTGAAGTAATATGATGTCTAGGAGTAAACCCTAGTCAATAACATGTTGGATTATTGGATAATCTATGAAATTCATAATGATCCATTGATAAGTTAAGTGGGTTTATTGACAATATGATGAACACTCGGATTAGAGTGTTAAATTGATGAAAAATTGATTGTTATAATATAAGTTCTTGATGTAATTCATGAACACTAGACCTAGAGGTTTGATTGTTATGTAAATCTTGGTGAAAATAACTAATTATAAACTAGTTAGTAAATATGTGAAATTATGCACATTAGGTGTTTGTTAAAATGCCTAAATGAGAACTAAAGTATTGAATTTAGAGTGAAAACGCGTATTCGAATGATATGGCAATTACGCGTGATATGAAGTGATAAGAGTTCTAAATACTATGTTGATTTAGACTTAATGTAGTAAACATGTGATTGAAAGTAGTTAACTTTAGATAAGTTAAGTTAACTAATCATGAAGCCGAATAGTAGCTTCGGCATAGAAAATAAGTGAGGTGGAATAGTCGTGATTGTTAATGACTAATTTAACCGCCTTGTAAATGTTTGACAATAGTTTGACGCGTAACAAGCTAGGTGAAAGCTTGGAGGAGGGAGCGGGTCAAACGTAGCAAGTACGGAAAGAAAAGCGTGGCGTGGATGCGAGGTAAGTGTAATTTACACACTTATGTAGAATACCCGTTTATTCGATACATTGTAAACGTGATAACAATAATATTGGAAATATGGAAATTTGTCAAATATCGACTAATGTAAATCAAGGTTAAAAGGATACCCATGGCGTAAGCTGAAATGGGTTGAATTTGTAAGAAAAGAGTGTAAAAGAAAAAGGGGTATGGTAATAAAATCCGGGATGGGATGGATGTATGAATTGGAGATCAAAAACGATGTTTTTGATTAAATAGATAATGTTGGGCATATACTCCAAACGGGTCGAATGGTGGTGATAACACCATTTGACAATATCGACTAATGTGGTTGTCAAGTCTTATGTTAACAGGACCAATTAGCAAATCGGATAATTACGTCACCATTGATGGTGTGATAATGAAAACGAGGTATAAATCGGGTCTACTTATTGATCCGGGCCAGGTACGCATAATTATGTTGTAGTTAAGAATGCTATTTTGGTCGAATAATTTGAGAGAGAGTCCTTCGTCGTAAAAGGACCAAAATCGACCAAAACGCCCTTGTAGGCTAAGTTGAACAAACAACCCTTAAAGGTTGTTTGGAAGCGAATTTCGTGATTAGAAAAATACTTAGAATAAGTATAGAAGTTGAAAGATGTAATATGTTAGTCAAAAGACACTATTTTAGTTTTTGCCGTAAATTAATGAACCAAGAGGTAAAAAAAATTGGTTTATATTGATCACCACATTAAACCCACATTAAATACAGTTGTGGTGGGAGATTTTAGGATAAGAAATGTGGTGATGGAATGTTAGAAGCAATCGAAAGCGATTTTAGGTTCGAAAGTGCTTAAATACCCTTAACGGGTCAAAATAAGCATACGAGCGAAAACGGGTTTAAATTGTGTAATAAACCTATGATTAGAACCTAATATAGTAGGTAACATTAATTTGAAGAAGTGTATGAGATATAGGAATCAAATAAATACGTTTGTTTGATAAAATGCATAAACGGGTTAAAATTCGGTAAAAAGGTAACGAGTCGAAGGCTTAGAAGTCTCGAAATTTCTTATGTTGGATGTAGGATTTTAACTCCATAAGATGGAGGATTAAATTACGGACGCGTAGGAAAAAGAATCGGGTAAAACAGATCAATAACGAAGAAGTTATGGCCGTTTCCGTGAAATCAGATCGTGCTGGGTATGTACAGCATCAGCTGAAGGCAACAGGCTGTGAAAAACAGGGCTAGGCGTGACACCTAGGCCCTTGGCGTCACGTCTAGCCCCCTAACTCCGAAAATTGTTAAATTTTGTCATTTTAACCCCTGTACTTGTTTGAACTTAATATTTGACTATCAAAACTAACTTTTAAGTTGGTTTTGATCATAGGTGAATGCCAAGAGTGCACGGATGAAGATCAAGCGACGAGCAAGAACCGAACACGATCACGAAATAAGCTTCCGCACTATGTATCGTTATTATGTTAAATGACGAACGTACACATGATATGTTGTATACTTTTTAAATTGTAAAAAGTTTTAATAAACCCGTAATTTCCAATGCATATGTAATCTTAATTACATGACTGTTTTTCGTAAATGATACGTTAAACCTTAATTTATAAGAACGGGTGTTACAATGTGATGCCTAACAAAATGCTTTGATTGGTTCACTTTTTTGTTGCTATTAACTTCACCATCAAAAAATCAATTTAATGGTGCTATTAACAATTTGTAACACCTCGTGTTTCGAAAGTCAAAGTCAAAGACAAGTTTGACTATTTTGACTTCTTTGACTTGTAGAAGATCTATTTATTTTATTGCATTAGCTGTATCATGTGGAGTACTTATTAATAATCGAGATTTAATCGCTATTTATCGCATGATTAACGCTTATCGCGTCGCACTCGCAACTCGAATTTTACACACTTTGGTTATGGTTTGATATGTGTGTGTGCCCTTTATGTGTCACTTGTGTATGTTTATTTATGTTATATGTGGTGATCAATCGAAACGCAAATTGCAACGCAATCGCAATCGAATCGCAAACGCAAAACGTAAGTTAATTAAGATGATTGTATGTTAGATATAGTAGTTGGGATTAAAAGTAATTTGAAGAGGAAACTCTATCGCACCGCTCGCTCGAATCGCATCGAAACGCTCGACACTCGAACCGAAATCGCAAAACTCATCGCGCCAAGCAAATTGCCAGCCGACCGAGTTGCCACCCGATCGGACTGCCATCCGATCGAGGTGCCACTCGACCGAACGGCCATCCGACCGAGTTACCACTCGATCGACCAGCCACTTATTCCCCTTTCCATTTTGGGAAACCCTATAAATACCTCACTTGTTACCATTTTTGGTAATGACATTTTTCTCTCTGCTCGAACCAGCCACCCTCAAGCACTTTTCTCTCGATTTCTCTCAAATCTTGTAAGTTTCCAACCTAAATCTTGTACTTTCCTGATCTACACGCACTCCTACATCTTTCTATCTTTTGAATCATAACTTTTAACCGTGAAATCACTAGATTTGAGGTGTTCTAGGATGATGTCATCATGGTGTTCTTAGGAACTTCATGTTTTGGCTTCAATCCACCAAGAACAAATTGAATCTGAATGATTTCCACATGAATAAACAAGGATCTTGCTTAGATCTGAACATATTCACGGTGAAAGGGATGGAAAGATGGTTTTTCTAACTTTCTTTCAACTCTTTTACACTCAATGCACTCAAAACCGATAGAATCGGAGCTTGATCTAACCTTCTAATCCTTGTTGATGTGTTGGTTCAAGATCTGGATTCTATCCAAGAGATTTCCGATTTCGGGTTAGACATGAAACACCGTCTCGAACAGTTAAACTGGTCGGACTAGGGTGATTCCTGTCCGGTCAGGTTACTAAGTCTTGATGAGGTTTCTATTGTTTATCACACTATCAAATAGTCTCGAAAACACGCAAACTAACAAAACAACCAAGGAGGAAGACGACCAGGTCATCTTGGACGGATTGCCGTCCGATCGGACTTCCACCCGGTCGGATTGCACCTTGGGTCCCACACTTAACTTTTATTTCAACATTTGAAGTTTTGAACATTGAACGAATTGCCGTCTGATCGGATTGCCATCCGATCGGGTTGCCACTCTACCATGTAATGTTTGACTTCAAACACTTAAACAATTTTCAACATGTTCAGTACGTACGGCTTGCCACCCGATCGGATAGCCATCCGATAGAGTGACCGTCCTGCTGTGAACTTGTTCTCAACCTGAGAAGCCTTGCCAATCGGATCGCCGTCCGATCGAACGACCGTTCGATCGACCGACCTGAAAGGTAGAGATACTTCTCTATTTTCAAAATGCTACAACGAAAACTTCAAAGGTCAAACCATCATACACAAATAAATCCATCCAAACGAGGCAACAATCCACTGGCATGGTCATCCAATCGGATGACCATTCGAACGGATTGTCACCCGCTTGACCGGCCACCCGATCGGATAGCCACACGATCGGATTGTTGTTCGACCCACTGACACCTTGTTCGTTTTACGCGTCGCTTATCGTATTATGCTATCGTTAACTGTTCAGGCTAATTTCGTTCTAAGCGCTCCCTTCAATCCATCATCACTGTGAGTATACTCGAACCCTTTTTGCTTTACGCACTTTTGGGTGTTACATACGTTACTTATACTAAATCACATCGAACACACTACGCAATACTTTAACGCTAACCGTTACTGCATGTTATACGTGACTTAATGAATGCTTGTTTGTTATGTTTACACATGGAATGTTGTCTACCTGCCTTAGCAACGGTAGTACTATTAGTTTGGACTCAGCACCTGTTCACTCAGGGGTTGTTAAGGACAATTAGTTACATGGCTCACAGTGGTGAATGTGTATTGCGAACTGCCTTGGGCAGTCAACCCGCAGTCATTGGTATCGATAGGTTCATGTCGATAACTAACGTGCTTCATTTCACACTGTGTACGTGCTGGTTATGCGTAAACGATTTCGAACTCTATTATATCTATTAAACTTGTATGCTCACATTTACACTATGTGTATTGACTTTTACTTTAACGTATGTGGCAGATGCTTAAGGTGTTTAGATGCTTTGCTTGCTGTGAAATCGAGGCTAGGAAAGACCTAGAACAATAATAAAATTGTCTGTACTTAAAATCTGAGTTGTCGAAGCAGAACAATTAGACTAGATTTTGCCTGTAATAGTTATGATACTTTTTATGTCATGGTATGAGACGTGATGCTTTAAATAATTGGTAATCATAGTTGCTATGGAAACTTCTGGCCAATCTGTTTCGCTCAGTGTCACGCCCCGATGTTTCCGCCATCGGTTGGGGTGTGACACAATTTCACCCTCAAAAAATCAATTTAAAGGTGCTATTAACAACTTCACCCTCAAAAAATCAATTTAATGGTGTTGTATAACTTCTAAGCATTTAATGGTGCTTTGTAATCTATTTTTTTGGTGGTGTGTTTATTTATTAGTGTGGTAATCTTGTTATTTGGTGCTTTGTATTCTAAAACACCACCAAAAATTGAATTTGACACCACAAAAAAATGGTTTTGTACTAGTGAATTGAATTCTTTTTGGCAATATGCACACAATATACGTTCATGTTGCGACCAATATGATAATATTTATAACCAAACGATACACCTTACAATATCTTACCATATTATGCTATTAATAACTAATACGATAGGTAAGAAATTGTAAGTATGGTGCATCGTTTGCTTACAAATTGCTAGTTTTATATAAAAAGTTGTTTTCATTGCATTTTGACATTTTTTGAACAATTTTTAATGTCTTTACCACCCTTTAGTGCACTGTACCAGTTTCATCTTGTGAAGGCAGATATTGCTAGAGCTATTATTCCAAAAGAGTTCAGATTAGTTGAAGCTTTTGGGTATCTTTATTTTTTAATAACTAAAAGTGCATTTCAAAACTATGTCCTGCCTTTTGTTAATGGTTTCTATATTTTAATATGAAGATATATACACACACTTGTAGGTACACTCTAGGAGGTTTCTTTCCTGCAGATTATAGTGAGAGCCCATTTGGACCCTTTGATGAGGTTAATTTCTTATTTTAACTATTAAATAAATCCCACTTTAAATGATTATGGGCTTGGGTTGGGGGTGCCATGTGGATGGATTTTTATTTATTTTTTGTTTTTTTATATTAATCATATAATTTAATAAAATAATTTTAAATAACTATAATAAAATAATACATTAAAAAAAAATCAATCAATCATCTTCATCTTCCATTGAGTCGAATCTAGGAAGTGTCGAAACATGTTGTACCAAATCAACTCGAAGTTTTGAACTTATTTGTCTTGACTCGATTAGATTTTGGTTTTGCGTTCTCTCTTCGTTACTAATGTCTTCGTTATTTGATGCGGTCTCCTCGCCATAATATTCAACCATTGCACGCCCTTCATCCTTTAAAGTCATATTGTGTAGAATGATACACGCGTACATCACGTTTCTTATTTAATCTTTTTCATACAATCTACAAGGCATGCTCAAAATGCGCCACCTTTTCTGCAAAACACCAAATGCTCGCTCGACGTCTTTGCTTGCCGCAATCTGAACTTCGTTAAACTTTATTCTTTTAGGATCTAGGGTTCCCTCTCTTGAAAATGATTTCACAAAAACAGCCCACTCAGGGTAAATTCCATCAACAAGATAGTACCCACACTTGTATTCAACGTCATTTACAATAAATGTTCCTTTTGGTCCAACACCATTTATTAGATCATTGAAAAGGGGCGAGTGATGTATAATGTTTATATCGTTATGTGAACCTAGCATACCAAAGAATGCATGCCAGAACCAAAGATCTTGTGATTCAACAACTTCAAGCATCATAGCCTGCATTCCATGATATCCGCTTGTGTGAGAGCCTTGCCATGCAGTTGGATAAAGTTCTCACTCCCATTTCATACAATCTAAACTACCTAGCATCCCTGGGAGACCTTGATATTCAGCGTGATGTTCCATAAGTTGTTGCATATCACTAAACATTGGTTTTCTCAAGTATCTTTTCATATATAGTTTAATGATCTACACAAAAAAATTGTGAAGGCTTTCCTAGCCACTCGTGCCGACATTCTTAAATAGTCGTCCATTATATCGGAACTATGGCCATAATCCAATTGTCTTAGGGCGGCCGTGACCTTTTGCCACGTGGTAAATCCGATCTTACCACGCGCATCGGGTCTTTGTTGGAAAAAAAGGATAATTATGCTCTAAATCCTTTGATATTCTTAAAAATAATTTTTTACTCATACAAAAGCGACGCCTAAACATGTTTTCATCATATGTTGGTTTGGGTGAGAAATAATCTCTTACCAGCAAGTTGTTTGTGGTTTCGTGTTCATGAACTATGTACTTCCTCCGTTTGGGTTGGGGTTGGGAAGTCCCTTCATCTAAATCTTCAACAATAGCTTTCACGACCGTCGACACTGTTGATAATAATATTTTCGCTCCGTCGTCGGATGGGGATGACAAAACAAATCTATCATAAGAATCGCTTGAACTTGAAGAATCCATTGGAGGTTGGTAGTGGTTTTTGATAGTAAAAATGGTAAGTATTGTTTGATATATATAGATATCAAATAAAAGATTTTTTTTTTTTAAATAGCCGTTGGCCAACGGCTATGCCAAACGGCTAGCCTAACGGTCATATGCCACCAGCCAATAGTAGCCAGCCAAGTCTGCTCTCCCCCGCCCCACGCTGGGCTTCAAAACGACACTGGCTGGGCAACGCCAAAGCCAACACTGGCACGAAGTGGGTTAGCAGCATTGCCTGGCTTCCCCCGTCCCATAAACGCCCCCACTCCCCACAGCCTAAGTAATGAAGAAAGTTGACACATTCTCGTACATAGGATTACATTTTATTAATGAGAAATTATCATAATCATCATTCTTTATAACAACCACGTATTATCATAAATGTCTTCAATGTACAAAACTTGAAAAAAAATTAGATACATGAAAAATACGGGGCAATTTCATAAAGTAGATTTACGCTATTTTGTGTATAAATGAAGAAAAGTAAATTTGACTGTAATTTGTAGACATTTAAGGTGATGCACACACATAAAGTAGATACACACTATTTGTGTGCCTTTCATGACTGCAGTCGTAGAAACTTGCGCGACATGATCACTGCCATAGATATACCTAATATCGAGTATCATCATGATTTTCATTTCTTTAATTACAGTGAATGTTAATTTATATGGCCGTGTTTTATTCAGCTTGTGGTGATCGCAGGAATTGTATGGAACCTGCCAACGTCTCATACGTGAGTATTTTCGCTTATGCATGTACTTAATCTTGGCAATTGGCATAATACAAGTTGATTTCATGTAAAACTTGATTAGTTAACTTAATAATAAGGTTCATGCACTTAATTATATAGTTAATTACTTCCATTCGTGCACTTAATAAATATGGTCAAAACTAGCATACCGGATAAGCATTCAATGGTCTGACTATATACCCTTCAATTAGCATCATTCATATAAAAACAACACTAAGCAGACTTAAATAAAACCAGTCATTCATCATCATTGATAAAATGCCACAAATAAGTTATAGAACATTCATACATATCGAAAACATGGGTTACCGATGATCACTAATCTCACATACTCAAAACTTGACCAACTCAAGTAACCCAATTAAACTGTTGTAACTAACACTGATCATCAACTACTAAAACCCAATAATGACTAGACCAAACTAACCAACAACAACAATTATACCTTCTATATTAGATATGTATCATATATGTACAACAAAGGTCAACCCGATCCTCAACAGGACCTGATATTGGATTCTAACGTGCTGTCTTGTGACCCGAATTCTGATTCCGACTGGAATTCAAAGATAAACAAACTAAAATTCAGGTTTTATACAAGGCACAATTCACAAAATCAAAGTTCAAATGCAAAATTAAGACAACAACTTCTTGATGATTAGAGCTCTGTATCGCCATATCTTATTGATGATCGGTACTGTTGACAATGGGAGGGTTTGGGGGAGACGAAGGAGTGGAATGTGACTTATGAAGGAAGTTAGGGGATTAAAAGGTTGGACAATTTTCATATTTTTGTGAAATTATCTTTCTGCCCTCCCCGTCGTTAAGTTATTTGACGGTTAACTAACGCCTGTTAGTAGGAGGGACTTGATTGCGAGCAATTGACAACCACAGGGACTGGACTGTTCGGTTTATTGAAATGAGGGCTGAAAATATAATTGGGTGTAAATCTAAGGGACTAAAATTGTACTTTACTTTTACCTTTATTTAATCCGTGTATTCAGGGCCGACCCTGAAGGTGGGCGGGGAGGACCACCGGCCAGGGCCCGTGATTTCGTAGGGCACGTAATTTAAAAAAAATCTGATATTATATATGTAAAAATAATTAATATGATATAGCCAAACAAATATTAACATAGGTCCACAGCCACATACAAAAAAATCATATGGTTTAAATTAGCTTATTAGGTTAGTGAGCCGAATACCCAAATAATTTTAAAAACCAATAAAAACAAATAGTCCATTGGGCGGCAACCATTGCGGCAGTGCCCTGGACATGAAACGTCAGTTTAACTAATCGCAGGATAGGAGAGAAGATCGATTTAATCATTCTCTTGCATTTCGATTTCATCATCATCAGTTCATCACAGTTCGATTTCATCAGGCACTTTTTCATCTGACACTTTTTGTTCGATTTCATCAGTCCACAGTTTGATAACGGATCAGTTCACGTATTCAGGTAATCATCAAAATTTCGAATTCAGTTGTTATGTTATGTTTTTTGGTCGAATTCACCATGAACTTATGATTTAGGATTCACAGTGAACTTATGATTTACGATTTCTATGATTAGTTGATTTATGCTTTAGGATCTTTTTTTGTCGATCATTAGGCATTAACTTGATTTGATACAAACTTTGTCGATTATTTAGGCGTTAATGCATTGTTTATTGTTTATCGAATGCAATATTTTTGTTAACGGTTCACAGTTGTATGAAAAACTATTATATTTTGTATTTTGTTAATTGCATTGTTTATCGAATGCTATATTTTTGTCAACGGTTCACAGTTGTATGAAAAACTAGTTTAAATTATTTATTTCGTTAAGGCTTAAGGACACGTTTTTTCGAGCTCGAACAGAGTACATGAATTCTCCCGGCCCTGCGTGTATTACACAAGATAGTGAGTGATATTATAATCCAAACCTAACCATCATGTTTCACGACGACTTTGATATCACCATTGAATACTAAAATACTCGATGATAATGTTATTTAATCCTCTATTCTTGATACCTTTTCTCTTCCCAAATAACAATAATAGAGGTTGCTTATTGCCGGTGAAACATTGATCCACCGATGACAACAATCATAACAACACTACTACTATTTTCCACCATCACTAACGCCAATAACCCACCTCAACCAACACCATGTCCGGAACAATTCCACTCCGTTCTCGTACTGAACTCCACCGACGAGCTTCAACTAATAGACCTTTACTACGACTGGACCAACGGCCGGAACTTCAACATCATCCAGTACCAACTCGGAACCGTACTCTACGATCTCGAATGGAACAACGGCACTTCCTTCTTCTTTACTATTGATTCCGACTGCCAGTGCTCCTCCGTGCAGCTGGATGTCGGAATTTTACGACCCAATTGGCTCGCCGGAGCTACATACGTCGGTCAACGGCAAGTTGACGGCTTCGTTTGTTTTGTTTGGGAGAAGGCTGATTTAATTACTTATTATGAAGATGTTGTGACTAGACGTCCAGTCAAGTGGGTCTTCTACACGGGTATTTAATCGAATATATTTAAGGGGAAATAGCGAAAATGGCCAAGACTTGGTCAACTTTTCGAAAATGGCCAAGTCAAACGCCTTATAGAGACGTTTCACGAATTCCCACACGTCTCAAAGACGTTTCCTCATCAGCCATTCACCAAAAGACACGTGTCCATGTATACAACCCACTTTTGGAAGCATGTGATTATTCCCTTATTTAAATGTAGAGCTAGCTGATGTTGAGACGTTTCCTAAAGTCAAACGTCTCCTCCCCTTTCTCTCTCTACAAATCCACCCACCCCTCCCCTTTCTCTCTCTACAACCCCACCCCCACTCCCTTTCTCTCTCTATAAACCCACCTGCAATAGCAATCAGCCATACGTGTTCCGGTTTTTTAAAGTAGGTTTTTAAACGCCGGTTGTTTTATGAAACCAGAAAATCTGAACCGTTGATGGGTTTGTTCTTTTACATAGGGATAAGAACATCACATTTATTTAAAAAATTTAATTTATGGGATGACTCCATGTGATAGAAATTTGCAGTTGCAGAAGAGAAGGTCAAAGTAGGAAAGGAAGACAAGATATGACTCTCTCTCTCTCTCTCCACCAAAATAAATAACTTTGGTAACTGAGAAGGTAGCATGCGTATGACTTCTCTTCGCAGACTTCTCTTATGTCTCATTCTCTCTTTTATGTTCAACTCGCAGACTTTGAAAAAACTATGAAGATGATGAGTCCAAACTATCGTTGGAGAGGAGTTGCAGGTTAACGGAGGTGGTGGAGGGGTTGGACGACGAAGGTGATGGTGGCCGGAGGACTCGTCGGAGAAGATGAAGGAATTACAGGTGGAAACGTCTCAGCAAAGTTCTGAAACGTCTCAGCTTGGGAAACGTCTCAGCAGAGTTCTGAAACGTCTCAGCTTGGGAAACGTCTCAGCAGCACTTGTGGACACGTGGCTTTCGGTGGGTGGCCATTCTTTGAGACGTTTCAGTCTTGAGGAAACGTCTTATGGAGACGTTTGACTTGGCCATTTTCGAAAAGTTGACCAAGTCTTGGCCAATTTCGCTATTACCCCTATATTTAATTTGGATCGGTTTGGTTTTTGGTTGAAAAAAATTTAAAGCTAAATAAACTGATATCTGAACCGATGAATATTGGTTCGGTTAACTCGGTTATGCTAGACACCTTGATTTTAAAATGTGCGAGGTGTAGCTACATGGTCTAAAATCGAGGCGAAGGGTGCAAAGCTTGTACGTTAACCGCAATTTATTTATATAAATGTTTTATATATATATATATATATTTCTTATGAGTTTTTAGCATTATTACCTAAATCTTTAAATAAATAGGCTTTAGACTATGTGTTGTGGTGAATGTGCAATGCAAAAAAAAGCGCGTCACCACTACAAAGAATTTGCGCAATAGCGGCGACTTTTCCTATGTCGCTGCACAAAGAATTTGCGCAATTGCGGCGACTTTTCCTATGTCGCCGCTATTACTTATATTTCTTGTAATGAACACAGGGGATGCAGGGTTTTTCATTTCACACCCAAGAACATGTGTTGTGGAGAGGAAAAGCTAATCATATACTTATACAACATTCTGATGCACAAAATGTGTATGAAAAGCGCGCCTCACGTCCAGTTTATGTACACCACTCGCCTTTTGTAGTGTGAATGTGCGTGAGGTCGCCGGACACACTAAAATCATTACTGAACTATAATTTTTGGTTAATCAGCTATGGTTTAACCAAAGCATAAGTTAATTGTGTGGTTTTGTTAATTCGCTTTGGTTCAGTCAGTTATGGTTGGTTGGTTATCAAACGCTCTTGTGTGCAGGAAGGGAAGCACATGTTATGACATTCGAAGTAGGTGCGGCTCTTGAAGATGCAAAATGGCAGGTCCCTTGGTATTGTTTTGAGCAGACGACTCCTGTTACGACAACGGAGGACATTAGTGGCACCATCAGGCATCGGGGTCTGGTAGATTTTGGCACTCGCAGGATTGCAAATATGTAGAAGTGATTGTGGCTTCACATATTTCCATTTTGTTCCACTTTTCAATGATAAAACAAATGCAAGGAAATCTTCATGAATTTGTCAACTTGTTGTTAGAGGTTATTTGATAATTGTTTTGTTCTGTGGCTACCTTTAAATCAGACAAAAAATTGAGGTGGATTATGTCCCAATCATATAAAAAAACTGACGTGAATAATTGTTTGATCATGTAAAAACTATATGAACTTTTATTTAAAATAGTTCACTTTATATGACATCCATGAAAAAGAATTAATAGTTCCTTTGTACCTTTATATGATTGTAGAGACAATTTTATGACATCAGTTAT
Organism: Helianthus tuberosus; assembly: GCA_030545235.1. Classification (NCBI taxonomy): domain Eukaryota; kingdom Viridiplantae; phylum Streptophyta; class Magnoliopsida; order Asterales; family Asteraceae; genus Helianthus; species Helianthus tuberosus. Next base: position 59,116 of record JARYGA010060360.1, on the reverse strand, counting down.
TTAACACAACATGATTTGACATGAAGTTAAAGAGGTTCGTGTTATAAAATTGTTGACACATAAATGAGGCCGCTAAAGACGTGTTTATGTGGTTTTAACATGCCTAACATGTGTATTGCACGGATAACACGTTTAGCTAATCGTGTTAAATAGGTTTCGGGCCATAAAATGATTGAGACGCTACGTTTTAAGGTTTGTTTATCAAAATGATGTAGTTTTGAAATTTAATAGAACATAATATAGCACAACTAAATTCACTTCCCTAATTGGTTAACGTAATTCATTAAGGATTTCATCATTGTATTTTTTATACTCTTTTCATCGTGTTATTTATGTTTTAGGGGGGAGGGGGTGGTCACTAGTGATAGAATTCTATCACTCTCAATATCCAATCAACTCATGCCATGTCATCACCCACTATTCTATCACTAGTGATAGAAATGTAGTGAGGGTGGTCACTAGTGATAAAGGAAAGCTATTTAAAAATAGCTTACAAAAGTTGAGGGACCTGAATTGCACTTTTCATCAAACTTTGTATTAATTCAATGCTAAAGGACAAAAGAATCTGAATGACACTTTTTCATCAAACAATCTTTCACGCATTATAGTTTCAACTCGTTATTTTTTTAATGAGTGATAAAAGGAGTGGCGGCGGTGTGCGTTATTTTTTCACGCGTGGTGGGAGGTCCATCACGGACCGCCCCGCCTCCCCTTACTATTTATTAATCTTATTAAGTGGGCCGTGTCAATAATCGTTTTAAATGTGTGTTGTGTCATTCGTTCTATTGAATTGTTTATATTTAATTGTGCTAAACATATAAGTTATTTGTGTTATTGAACTGGTTATATAAGTTATTTGTGTTATTGAACTGGTTATTTGTGTTATATTTGACCGTGTTACATGTATTGTGTCGTGTAAACCGCTTATAAACATGTTCCAGATAGTGTTTGAGTATCTGACACGTTTAGTTGCACATGCCATGTTGAAATTGAATATAGTTGTTCAATATATACAATACGATACATTTTGCCGGTTCTGATTGATTGTACTAATAGTAATCAATGGTAAAAGCAAGGAGCTAAGTAGTGATAAGGACGTTGAATATGATTTTCGTATAAGTTCACTTACACAAGACATATCTATCCTATAATCCCATTTCTTCTAAATTTACATATTTATTCATTGTGAGAATTGAACTGTCAACTTCACACATTGATACCGCTAAGTTACAAGCATGTGAAAAGAGATTGGATATAATAATCCGTGTGCTGAGAAGGTACACAATTTGACATCAACTGCCTTTCCTTCCTCATCTTCTTAAATAATATTAAAAGATTAAAAAACGCCCAAGTTGCTCTAAAATATCATTTTAAATTTCAAAATATCGTGAAGTATTTTTACATTTTCTTATATAATTTGGATCACAACTTTTAGAATATTTTTACATTTTTCATAAATATATTTTCACCTTCAATTCATATTTCAAATCTAAAATAATAAAAAAAAATAGAAAAGTCAAATCGAGAAGCTACAACTTGCAACTTCCATAACTACCCATGCACCAATGAGATATTGAGATGCAATTTATGAAGAGCACATGGGGCCATTGAGACCTTATAAATAGACATGCACACAGCACACAGCACACAGAAAACACCATGTGAAATTACATAAATGACCTTGTTTGCCCTCACCCTCTTCTTATTGGCTCCTCATCCTCACAAATCAAATTACAAAATTTCTTCCCTCTTCTACTCTGCTTCTGTTCTTCTGGACGAACTTTGTGTTGCATCTTTTCAAAGAAACATTCTTTTTAGGTGATTAAACAAAACCCAACATTCTTTATTTGTTAATTACAATCTTTGTGTTTTTGTTTACTCATGTATCATAGTCTCTTGCAGTTGCTTCTTTGGTTTCAGTTTTTCTTGTTTATTATCGTTTTGCATAGGTTCCGAGGGACTCTTGAGCCCTTAGTCGGCAAAAAGTTCTATTGAGATGGATGTTAGAGCAGTTGAAACAAATAGAAAAAAATATCATATATATGCAATTTTGCATTTTTTAATATAGGAGTTACACATTGGGAACTTATTATAGGCACTTGTGACAAAAGTAAGGTCACATAATTTTGGTGATACTATGTTGTTTAAACATTTTTCCAGTACATTTCTTTCCTTTATGGTGACGAAAAAACTAATTTTTTTTAACTTGGGGTCCAAATAGTATTGGTGTTTTAAACTAAATATAGGTATACGGGTCGTTCTGTAATTAGTAGATAGTTAGTTTGTGTTATAATTAGATTAGTTAGTAAGTGCGAGGACCGGAAGCGTCCAGTTGAAAGTTTGTAACCTACAAACTTAATCAAGGGACGCCTCTCCTGGAGACGCACCTCTTCAGAAACGGCGCCAACATCTCAAAACAAGGAAGACGCGACTTTTCGCAAGGAGACACATCGATTCAAGAGGAGACGCAACCATTCATCGCACCTGTTCATATAGTATATATAGGGTTCATGTATGTCAATTGTATTCATCACTTTTCATTCAATATAAGCAAGTTTATTGTTCTTCGATTCTCAATTCTTTTACATTCATACCTGTGATTCGCAAGTCCGATTACCAACATTGGTATCAGAGCACCACGTTAATCGATCCAGGAAGCAAGAAAGGAAAATCTCAGTGCAAGATTACGAGCAAGAAACGAAAATCTGGGATTGCCGATTGAATCAGAGAATCAACTATCAAGAACCGGGCGACGGTGTTCGATTTCGTAAGTGCCTTTTTTTCTTTTGATTTGGTCGAACCACAATAAAGGAATAATAGGGTCATCGGTTCTGTGTAAATAAAAAAGAAAGGTCAAAGTTGTTTTTTTAGTTTGATTCCAATTATTTGCATCAAAATTTGTTGTTACTGATTCATTAAAGAATCATAAACAAGATCACGAGTTTTTATTCTAATTGCAAGTTTGACTTTTTGCAAAGCCATATTGGAATCACATAGGCTAGAAAATAATTGTGGAACTGGTGTTAAAAAAAAAGGATATCAAGTTTTTGTATGTTGAAAAGGGGATCATTAACATGTTTTTAAAATAAAGCAAGTCAATTTTTGAATCATAAACGATACGTATAGCAAGAAATCGAACCCGTATCGGTTCTAGCAAGTCAAACCGACTCTTGGTTCAAATAGCAAGTTCCGGATCGTTTGGTTCAAAATAGCAAGTAGCACGTCGAATCATCACGATTCAGTCTAGCAAGAATCGACCATTCTTGGTCAAAGCAAGAAAAAGCAAGTACAGCGGGTCGATCAAATTAAGTCCAATTAGCAAGTTGGTTGGATAGTTTTTTGATCAAATTCGCAACAGCAAGTTAGCAAGAATCTGATCAGCAAGTCGGTCAGAACCTGATTAGCAAGTGGGTCAGGGCACATAAAAAAATCTGATCAGCAAGTCGGTCAGAACCTGATTAGCAAGTGGGTCAGGGTACATAAAAAAATCTGATTAGCAAGTCGGTCAGAAACGCAAGAACCTGGTTAGCAAGTTGGCCAGACGCAAGTACTAAGTAAGAAATTTGATCTACACGGTCCAGAAAAGGATTATCCGATCACAAGCAAGATAGGCAAGAAAAGCAAGGCGAGAAAGAAAGGAGGCATGACAGAAAAAGAAGGAAGTGGATCAACGTCACTTCACGAGCAAGGGAATGTATCTCTTCAATGCCCAAAATTGAAAGAGACGAATTACACCCAATGGGCAGTTATGATGGAAACAATCTTGAAGGCATATAGTCTTTGGGAAGCAGTTGTTTCAACGGAAGGGATAAATGAAAAGAAGGCGCACACAACGAAAGCACTTATCTTCCAAACGTTACCGGAAGATGTTTTAATGCAAGTTGCTCAGTACGAAAAAGCAAAGGAAGTATGGGATGCAATCAAAGTTCGTTATCTCGGAGCAGATATGGTTCAGAAAGCACGTCTACAAACTTTGAGGAGCGAACTAGAAGTTTTAAAGATGGATGAGAACGAAACAGTAAGTAGTTTCGCAAGCAAGTTGAGTGGTATAAAAGCCAAATTTAAAACTCTCGGTACTACTATCAAAGACAAGAAACTCGTAAGGAAATTACTCATCTCCGTTCCGAAGAAGTTCCTACCCATCGTGGCAAATATCGAACAGTATTCAGAAATAGACAAAATGCCATTTGAAGAAGCAGTGGGAAGAATAATAGCTTTTGAAGAACGTCTCAAAAGTCAAGACAAGCAAGAAGATAATCAAGGAGGACTCATGATGGCAAGTATAAATAATCAGTTTGAAAGTTTGCATCATGGAAAGGGCCGTGGTGTTCAAAACTATGGCAGAAGTCAAGGACAAGGATCTTTCAAAAGAGGAAGAGGACGTGGAAAAGATATGGGTCCAAGAAACCAAGACAAGAGCAAGTTCAGATGTTACGATTGTGGAGAACTTGGTCATTTTGCAAGAGATTGCACCAAGTGGAAGGAAAAGGAGAAAGACACGCAACAAGAAGCCAATCTCGCATTGGAAGAAGAACCAATGCTACTGCAAGTCAAGCAAGTTGAAGACCTTTGTTAAACTATATTTAGTTTACGGGGGAGTATTGGTGTTTTAAACTAAATATAGGTATAGGGGTCGTTCTGTAATTAGTAGATAGTTAGTTTGTGTTATAATTAGATTAGTTAGTAAGTGCGAGGACCGGAAGTGACCAGTTGAAAGTTTGTAACCTACAAACTTAATCAAGGGACGCCTCTCCTGGAGACGCACCTCTTCAGAAACGGCGCCAACATCTCAAAACAAGGAAGACGCGACTTTTCGCAAGGAGACACATCGATTCAAGAGGAGACGCAACCATTCATCGCACCTGTTCATATAGTATATATAGGGTTCATGTATGTCAATTGTATTCATCACTTTTCATTCAATATAAGCAAGTTTATTGTTCTTCGATTCTCAATTCTTTTACATTCATACCTGTGATTCGCAAGTCCGATTACCAACAAATAGAATCCTTTTTTCACAGCAAAATTTGGTCGGCTAGAACACACCCCGAACGGCCTCTAGTTTCGCCCATGATCATATTTGACTTTTGATTTTATAACTCCTACTTTCTTCACTTAGTAATCACATGTTAACTTTTTTTTACAGCTCCACAACTGAGGTAAAACAAGAAAGGTATGTATATTGAGGAAAACAAATGTAGTTCAAGATATGGTAAACCTCCTTGGATTTTTAAAGGAAGGCAAGTTATCCTACAATTCAATTCATTTTGGCAATATGCACACAATATACATTCATATCGTGACCAATATGATATTATTTGTAACAAAACGATACACTTTACAATTTCTTACCATATTATGCGATTCATAACTAATAACGATAGGTAAGAAATTGTAAAGTATGGTGCATCGTTTGCGTACCAATTGCAAGTTTTTATATAAAAAAATGTTGGTTTCATTGCATTTTGACATTTTTTTAACAATTTTTTAATGTCTTTTCCACCCTTTAGTGCACTGTACCAGTTTCATCTTGTGAAGGCAGACATTGCTAGAGCTATTATTCCAAAAGAGTTCAGATTAGTTGAAGCTTTTGGGTATCTTTATTTTTTAATAATTAAAAGTGCATTTCAAAACTATGTCCTGCCTTTTGTTAATGATTTCAATATTTTAATATGAATATATACACACGCACTTATAGGTACACTCTAGGAGGTTTCTTTCTTGCAGATTACAGTGAGAGCCCATTTGGACCCTTTGATGAGGTTAATTTCTTATTTTAACCATTAAATAAATCCCACTTAATGACAAAGTAATGAAGCAAGTTGACACATTCTCGTACATAGGATTGCATTTTATTAATGAGAAATTAACATAATCATCATTTTTTATAACAACCACGTATTATCATAAATGTCTTCAATGTACAAAACTTTAAAAAAAATTAGATACATGAAAAATAAGGGGCAATTTCATAAAGTAGATTTACGCTCTTTTGTGTATAAATGAAGAAAAGTAAATCGTGATTTTCATTTCTTTAATTACAGTGAATGTTAATTTATATGGCCATGTTTTATTCAGCTTGTGGTGATCGCAGGAATTGTATGGAACCCGCCAATGTCTCATGCGTGAGTATTTTCGCTTATGCATGTACTTAATCCTGGCATAATACAAGTTGATTTCATGTAAAGCTTGATTAGTTAACTTAATAATAATAAGGTTCATGCACTTAATTATATATATAGTTAATTACTTCCATTCATGCACTTAATTATATAGTTTTTTTTTTTTTTTTGAAAATAACTTAATTATATAGTTAATTACTTGTTTATTTGCCACTTGAGATCACACCAATTACCAACGTCTAAGACCAATTAAGATAGTGGTATTACAAAAAGGTGACTTGTCTAAAAAGTTTTGATTACTTTTCTATCTGGGGAAATATTGCTTTTTTTGAAGTGTCAATTGGATTAACCTAAAAAGCTAATTAATATGGATACACATTTAATAGGTTGTGTATCCAAATGTATTTTTATTTGAACGGCTTATTTTTTTGTCATCAATAGGATTTGAACCCTCATCACATGAAAAGACAAAGCCTTATCCAACACCTTGATACGATCAGGCCAAGGGCCCTTTGGTTCCAAGTCACTTTATTATTAAAAGTCCAGATATTTTTGAAATAACATAGTTTATGTAATCATATTCGCAGTTCACTCATAGTTATTTATAAATTACAAAATAGGGATATGTTAAGAAAGTGTTTATGGAAGGCACATCCTTACCTGACATGTTTTGACCCGCAAAGCGTAACTATGCGTTTGACTCAAACCTATTTTGACCTGCTATTCAGCCCACACACAAATTAAGTTGTGTGATTGGTCATCTTTTATTTATGGCTATATAAGAAGGTTATAGATCTTTGAGTTATATTGTTTCAATGAGTTTTAGATGGGCTGCAAGGGTTTATGTCAATAGTGAGGAGGCTTGCAAGCATGGAAGAAAGGTACCCAAACTTTATGTTCAAAATTTGGTGTTTTTTTTTTCTCTAAAATTCCAATGTTGGAATGAAGATATATAGTTTTTGTTTCACGTTAGTAAATTATAGGAGTTGTGTTCTAACCGTATTCCTGATTATCGCTTTTTAGGAATTCGGGCTTCCAAGTCGAGTTGCCACTCTTTCCAAGGTGAGCTCACAAATGCGTTGTTTTTCGAGTTTATAATACATAATAACTCAATCATTGAGCGAAACTATAGGGGTTCGAGGAGAACGTACACTACTAGAAAACAGGGTTTTTGTGACCGCACTTTTGGTGGCAAAATGGTCACAATTGCCCTCTTGCCACCTTTTTGCAACTGAAAACGCGGTGACAAAAACACCCGTGTCAATTTCCTTATTGACACCAATTAGCGACCATTTTTGTTTTTGCTACGGGATTTTTGCCACCACAAAAATGGTCAAAAGTATTTGTGACCGCTCCTTGTTTGCTACCGATTTGTCACCGTTTTATTGCCACCGTTTTGCTGCTATTATTGCCAGCATTTAGAGACCGCTTACATTAAATATCGCTACCATTATTGCCACCGTTTTAGTGATATTGCATTAAAAATTTGCTACCATTTAGAGACCGCTTGTAGTGAATATTTGCGACCAATTAGCAACCACATAGAATATGTGCAACCATATTTTCATTAAGATTATATATCAATAAAATTACAAAATCTTATAATACATACCAATAAAAATACAAAATCCCAAAATTATATAACACATCTTTGTTTCAATATGGGTTAAAACATTCTAATAAAAATACCAACTAAAAACTCAAATAACCGAAATTATCCTAACATAATAAACATCCAAACATTCAAAACCAAGTGTTTATAGCCTATTTTCAAACCGTAGTTGTTAACAAAGTGTCGATCTGTGACATCCTTTCGAGCATATCATCTTTATCCACCTTATCTTTTTCGTTTTCGGCCACCAACCTCGCAATAAACCTTTCTTTTTCTTCATTCTTTTCCTTAATGAGCTCCTTGATAACCAAGTTCAACTTTTCAATCTAGAAAACAACCAATGAAAAGATTCAAGAGGTCAGACCTAAAGAAATATGATAACGGGTCAAGTTGGTTGAATTGATCAAATTACTTTTCAATCTTGGTGACCAAATTACTAATGTATGTGATTCCGTTAGAATCACTAATTTACAAGAAGATAGGAGCGCCTTTGACATCCCATTATAAATTACTTATCTATGGGATTCCACTTATGTCAAAAAAGATCAAACATACTAATAATAAAGTAAGAAATACGACTAAACATAACAAGAAAGAGAGAAGAATCACATAGCAGCTCAAAATGGTCAGAAGAAACCTAAACAGTAGTGGAATAGACTAATAAAAATATGTATTTCTGTCAACTTTGTTTGCTCTAGCTTCTCATGCTTCTCTTGTTTGTATCATACATCATACTTGACCACGCTGTCATGACAAATAATGAACAATACTAAAAGTATCAATTGACCCCATGTCTCGAACAATGTGAGCTTAAATCTTAACACTAGAAAAAACGATTGAATTTTTGTAGCACATTTATTAACATAAAACTCAATAATAAAAAAAAATATCTGCAACCTAGTTAAGGCTTCATGTATAAAGCCAAGGTTTGAGTATGGTCCTTCATGAATCACCATAACATTTATGACACTCAACTATCACTTGTGTAAGATTTATGTTTACATCAGCTAGTGATATCCAACAATTCACAAAAAGCTAGTCTCATTAAAAACACTTAGCGGAGTTGCAGACATCTTCTCAAATGCTATTTAATCTTGAGTCACATAAAAAAGATTGAACTGTATGAGCTTACCTTATTCAGTACCAGAGAATGTCCATGAAGCTCACCACACACACAAACCATTTTTGTTATACGAATACACCTTATAATCTGTCACAAAATGAACAAATGCAATTACCTGTTTCATGGATCTTTCAAAACTTGAACATGAAAGTTTAATGAAAAAAGCAAGGAAAATGGTAGTGGGATCATGGGGATGTGGGGGTAATTATATACGTGTTCATTAATAAGTGTTGTATGACCGACCTAATAATATGAACATAATTCTCTTTAATTCTCACTATTTTTTCTATTTTTTTTTCCAAACACACTAGGTCCTGGGAACCCACAAATGTGGGCTGGATCCCCCCCCTGCTTGTATGCCCTGTTTTAAGGACCTTTTACACCCTTAGTTATTGTTGATTATACTATTATGTAAGAAATTAATTGTTATTATGAACGACAGGATATTTCATTATTACGACTTCAAACAACAAAAGCATAACTAAACACTATAATCTTCAAAACATAAAATTTTAAAAGTGAGGTACCTGCATAGATGTATTAGTTGAGGCCTTTCGAAAGCCCATAAGAAGCTTTCCTTCAGGTTCCATTCGGCCGAATGTCACTGTGGACATAGATAATAAAACCAAGAAAAAAGATGGTGAAAATAATTAAATCCTAGATACTACTACTATACTACTTTATATGTGATATAAGAAATACCGGTATCGCCAGCCTGTAACTGCATGGACTGTATGCACGGGGTAACACCCTATAAAACATACATCCGACTGTTATTATTAATAGCATAAAAAGGTAACCAACATTAATCCAACTTCTATTTCAAGTAACCGAATTTGTTTGCACCAGTAAAAGGCCTCAAAGTTAAAAGTAAGGGTAACCAACAAGACCGTTAAAGTCGGGTCGACGGGTACGGGTTGTGAAGCTAACCATTTTATTTCGATGGGTCACGTTCAGTCATTGCCAGAAGAAACGAAAACTTACAGCGCTATCGAATCAAGAACAAGTCCCAGTATTCAACCTTAACCTAGGGCTTGAATACAAACACAGCAGGGAAAACATGGCCAAGTCACCTGAGACCTTCACTTAGGGTTTGAACTTTTAACTCTTTGAACTATATGCGAATTAGAAACGTAACAGTTTTGAAGATATGCAAATGCAGGTTGTTATTTTAAAAAATTATAAGAAAATAATAGCATACTTATTTTAATTTCACTAACATCTACATCTTAGGGCTTGAATACAACCAGACAAGAATCATACACTAACCTTATATCAACAACCGTAAATTAAACCCTAATAATCAGATTTGAGAAGAAAGTATGTACAATGATTATGGAGGATGCCTGTTCAGAAATTCACAATTTAGCTTTATTGCACCACATCTAGCAAAAAGAAACATAAAACCCAAACATGTACAATCAAATATCAATATGATACCAAGATCTGATTCCCAGATACAATCAAGAGCATCAATTTGCTTAAGAAATGCAAATTGACACAAATTAAAAACCCTAAGATGAAGGAGAAGGGGAACTCAAAATACCAAGATCTAATTCTGATATACAAACACACATTTTCAATTCATCAAATGAATAGAACTCATGATTCCAGCTTCAATTTCACAAATCGAAATAAAAAAAATTGAATAAAAGGCAACCGAAAAGATTACCTGAAAGGTGAAATTGCTTGTGTTTGTTATGCAAGAGGCTGAGTTCTTCAATCAAATCAGACGTAAGGGAGCGGAGGGGGAGCAATTTAGAATTTTGGTAGAGGAGTTCTTTCATTAAAACCCTAATTAATCAATTTTTGAAACGCGCGGATCCATAAAAAATTATCCCGCCTAATTAAATTTTCATGTTGCCACTGCTAATATGGTCGCAATTAAAAGATACACGATGATTTAGAGAAGTTTTTATAATAGTTATTAAAATTATTTGATATTTTCCACAAAATTGCTACCGAAAGTAAACGGTAGCAAAATTTCCTACCATTTTGCTACCGTATCATACTAAATACATGTATTTGCATTTTTGTGGCAAGTCAATCATTAAATTTGCTACCATTTTTTTTTTCAGTAGCAAATTTTGGTCACAGTTGCCCATTTTTCTGGTAGTGGTACTTTGATAGATAACAATGCAACTTATTGTTTTACTCATTGTATGTCCTTCGATATAGTTGGCAAAGCTGGTGAAATGTCACACAGCCATGTCATCTGAAGGCGGATGTCACGCCAATCTTTCACCTACATACAATGATTATAAAACCGAAAGTGTGTCCCATACAATGGGAAAAAAACAGTATTCCGTACATATGGTGACATATAAAGTGAAAGATGCTAGCCTGCTAGGTAATAAATCTTTAGTGATATCACCATTCAAGTTTTATAGTTCTCATTTAAACAGGGTATAAAAGCCATTTCAAGGGGACCAAAGAGAAAAGGCAACGCGTTTTTGGCAACTAGTGATGTTGGTATCGATAGTAACATAAATATTCGAGTAACTGATATCAATGGTCGTGTGGCAACTAGCCTCTATGATATTACACTCGCTTCTCCTGGTAAGTTTTTCTCACCAAAGTGTACGTTATTGCTACAATTCTAAGTGGATTGGGTCTTGTTTGGTTAGACCGTGTCTAGCATTCCTGACCCTGAGTTGCAACATGTAAAAACCCGTTAGACAGTCACCCAAGGCGCCATGGCCCAAGCCTACTTGCGCCAGATGTTGAGCCCAATCCCAGGGGACAGAGGGCTACACACGTGAAAAAAAAATGTACATTCTCTAGGATACATAGTTTCAGAATCAGCGTTTAAATGGTCTATGTTATAAGTTTCTTTTTATTTTTTTTGAGTAAATTACATTTTTGGCCCCTGTGGTTATATCACTTTTACTATATTGGCCCAAAATAAGAATTTTTAACATATCTGCCCTCATGGTCTCTATAACTAACTATTTTGGCCCCTAAGTCTAGAGATCATGGGGGCCAAAAGGTTAGTTATAGAGACCGTGGGGGCCAAAATGGTTAGACTTGGGGGCCAAAATGGTTAGTTATAGAGACCATGGGGACAAATATGTTAAAAATTCTTATTTTGGGCTAATATAGTAAAAGTGATATAACTACAAGGGCCAAAAACGTAATTTACTCTATTTTTTTTAATAATAAACTTATAGATACTTATGTTGAAACTTATAGCACTAATAAATATATGGGCTGTGTTTATTCATTTTCGTCCTTTCTTGTAGTTTTTGTAGAACAGTTGAAACGAAAATAAAAAAATTATTACAACCCAGTTAAAAAGTTCTAGTTCCGACACATGAATTTGGTAATATTATAGTTTTAAAGACGAATCCGTTGAAGTGGATGAGTATGGGCCCAGAGATTAAGATGTCACTTCCAAGCTTTAGGTAAACATATATTTTGTTCGGTTTCTTATCATCTAGCAACTTTAGAAACCAAGAGAACTTACAAGTATGTGCCTTTATTTTTGTTGCATTAAAATTGCAGCGGTCACACAGAGCATAAACCTCAGCTTCTTAAGTACAGTTGTCAGATCGAGTGCAGGTTTGTTTTCTTCTAGCTTTAACCTGAACACATCTTGACCCGTTAGTTACCCGGCCCACAAACCTGCACATTATCACAACTAGTTGTTGCTTGTGTCGTTTAACTGCAACCGATGCATTTGGGCAGGGTGAAACCTACATTGCCAGCAAGAGTTTTAGGTGAGTTGGATCGGAAACATACATCTGAATCGCAAAATGTGGAGCTGAATGAATACTCAGATAAAGGAGAACTTAGCAGATCAGTGATGCTTTCAAAACCGATATTAGCGTTCGAGTTCAACTGCCTGAAGATGGAGGTTGAACCTCCTGTTGTAGTTTCAAAAGGGTCCCATCATCCCTTGTACTGAAAGTCAAACTTTTGACCAAATTGAGGTGGCAAATGGACCTGAAATGAGTAGATTTGGATTATGTTTTATCTTTAATGAGTTAAACGTGTATAAAGTTGGAGTATGTTTTATCTTTAACGAGTAAAATGTGTATATACAATCCAGAAGACTAGATGAAAAGAAAAACAGTTAATGGGTAAGTTGATCAATGTATTTGGTGAATGCAGATAGAAAAAAGAAAATTAAAAGCCTAAAAATATATAGGCTTTTGGTACCATTATGGAGTAAGAGTCATCTCTGCGTATGTATATTTACAAATAAACATCACAATCATAATGTTGTTGGTATTGTATATTTTAATTTGATTAAAATGAAAATGCAAAAGTTTGATTGAAGACTTAATTATAAAACTAAATTCCAATGAAATGAAGAAGCAATCAAAGACAAAGAAAACTTGAGAGAGCTTGAAAGATTATTAAGATGAAAACAAGCAAATCGTTTCTTGATTCAGGTTTGGTACTTAGTTGCAAGACTTAATCGGTAATAATAATGTTTAACGGACTATATAAACATAGGTTATATTGATCATACCATTTGTCTGATTCTCATATAAACTAAATAGGGTGTACTTAGTATGACCGGGTTGTTGATGAATTTCCGGTTTCAGCGGGCTTGGGCATGGGGCAGAAAGAAAGAAAACTTGGCGTGAAAGTTATTGTTTAAACACTATTGATCAATTAATTGATAGTTATCCAGATTCCTCTCTGATATATGTTAGGAAGATGATTATCATGGATTTGATTAATGAGAATCCTAGATATATATTGTCTAACGCGTTAGGTTAGCTATATATACATGTTATTGAGTAGGGATATGTAATGAAGTTTTGAGATAGTGTCTTCATAATAAAGATTGGGTGTTAGCCAAATTGTTGTTGTGTGAGTTCCGATTTTGATATACCTTGTACTAGTTGATTTTAATTGGTATCAGAGCTTCAAAAGTGTAACACCCCAAAAATTTAATAAACTTTTTTTTATATGTATATAAATATGTGATCTTCTTAGAAGTGGATTCCGTGGGATTTTGGGCCAGTTAATACAATCATATGTTGAAAGACAAGGTAGTGGTCCCGTTGATTGGGATCTAAATAGAAACTTGCTCACGCCAACATCACAAGAGGCTGGCCAACGCTCTATATGCCTCTTTGTATATGAGCTTACGGTTAGTTGAATGTTTAATGTGTTGTTGATATCAGATGATGATTCTTTATGCCAACTTATGTAGTTAGCTTATGTTGTT
>JARYGA010060360.1:0-44874 GCA_030545235.1 Helianthus tuberosus | reverse complement strand
TGAGACGCGGCCGCTTGTAATATTAGGGTAGGACCATCGTGGTCACCACGATGGTGTTTTCCTTTACAAGCGGTTGGACATGTCGCCCACTCCCAGTGCGTGCAATCAAGACTACCCAACATCTCAGGAAACCTGTGTATCCGCTGATGGGCCTCGTATAAAAGTGGAACATCAGCAGCGGTTGGCATCCTCAAATATCGCATCCCGTACAGAAAGATAACACCTAATAAAATAGTATTAATAAAAAATAATAATAATAACAATAAAAATAATAAATTGTAAATATAATAATAATAATAATAATAATAATAATAATAAACTGTAAATTAAAAAAATAATAATAACAATAAATAAAGTACCTTCACAGAAATTTTCAAGACAATCACAAAAGCTTCTATCCGACATCTTTAAATATTCATCCCACATATCACTCGTTGTAGCGTACGCTAGTTGCCTAATTACGGCAGTGCACTTTTGTATTCCAAATAAACCAATTTTGCAACTAGCACTTTCTCTTTGTGTGAAAAAAGGGAATTCGCCTGCAAGATCATTATAAATTTTTAGGAAAAGACTGCGGCTCATACGAAACCTACGCCTAAACTGTTCATCATCGTACAACGGATTATCACAAAATAATCTTGAATTAAACGTTCGTGAGCACCTAACCGATCTCGTTCAAGAGCCGGTTGTCTGGTACGATGTAGAGGATTGGGCTTCTTCCTGCAAATATTTGATTGTCTCCTGCGTCACTGCGATAATCAAATCGTCAAGAGATGAAGAGCTCTACGAATCGGATGACATTCTTAAAATGATTTAAAAATTAAAAGAACTTTTATTTTGTGTGTTTTAGTTTGTGATTGTTGTGTGTTTTAGTTTTGATAGGTTTGTATATATTATACATTAGAATTTTTTTTTAAATGAACGTTGAGCAACGGTCATCTTTGACCAAACATTTCGAAAGTCCCAAATTCAGTCCGTTAACACAATGGCGAGTACACTATAGCGCCCCCCTTTACTTCCCTGGGTGTGGTCGATAGTGCCCCGGGGCGCCAAAATATATGATGTGGCAGGGTGGCATTAAGCCACACCCCTAGGGGTGCAAACAAGCCGAGTTACTCGCGAGCTACTCGAGCTCGGCTCTAAAAAAAACTCGAACGAGCCGAGCTTTAATGAACTCGAGCCTAAAAACAAGCTTGTTTAGTAAACGAGCTCGAACCCCGAGCTTCGCTTATCGAGCTCGAGCCGGCTCGCGAGCCTAATAGAGCTTTCTGTTTATATAGTTTTTTATTAATATATTAAACATATATTTATATAATAATAATTACCATTTATGTAAATATAAAAAAAAGTAAAATTATATGTATAAAAATAATTATAGTTAATATAAATTAATTAATAAATACTAAACGAGTCGAGCCCGAGCTTGAAAAATTACCTTCGAGCCGAGTTCGAGCTTTAGAAATAAAGCTCGAATCGAGCCGAGCTCGAGCTTTAGAAATAAAGCTCGAATCGAGCCGAGCTCGAGCTTTCATATGTTAAACGAGCTCGAGCTCGAGCCTGGTCGAGCTCGGGCTCGGCTCGTTTGCACCCCTACTGACACCCCCTGGCCTTAGGGTGGAAGGAGTGCTCAAACACTCCCCATTTTCACTACCCAATAATCATATGTAATGTCAACTCCCCCTTTCACTCCACATTTTACACTCAATCGCTAGCAATGCTCAAACACATGAAGAGTGGTAAACAATTATTTTTTTTAAATTATGATTGGTTGAAAAAGAGTGAGGCCCACCATTAATCCTCTCTCTCCTCTATCTCTTCTCTTCTCTTTCGATTTATCTTTCCGTGAGTATTCACCGTCTTGGTCAATAACCGAACACCGAATGGGGGGTGGCATCCCCTTGCCGCGGGGTAAAGTGGGGTTACCAAAGACTTTCCCGAACCCACTCCTTCCATCCTTATGCAAAAAATGTTGCTTATTTATTGTTTTATAATTAATAATATAATGCACGTGTTAATACAACCTTAATACACTATCATTTAACATCACTTTACACTTTTTACTTATAAAGTAATCTTCTTTCCACTTTTTGAGAAATGACCACTTATTAAAAAAAAACATTACCAAATTCAATTCAATTAAACTAATTTGGCATTAGATTATTAATTTAATAACTATTCATTCATTTCATCAAGAAAAAAGAAAAATAATAAATACAATTATTTGACAAGAAACCCAACATCAAGAATTGAAGATACACACAAAAATGACAAATTTACTTGACCAATTTATGAGTTAAGAACATATGCAAGTGGACCTTACTCATAACACCTTCTTCTTCTTGCTATACAAATGGCTATCATTTAGCCAAGTTGCTCATCTTCTTCCTCTTTTATTCACAACTCTTCTTCAATTCTTTCTCTACATTTGTATTGTTGTCCTTCAATACCTCCATGGATACATATGCCAATGATTATTCTCTTAAGGCCACTCTTACTCTCCAAACATCAAACAGTTTTAGAGACGTCTCGTTTTCGTCCTACTTGAATCAAGCTGAAGAACACATGATCCGAAACCTAACCGATCAAGCTTCCCATGTTAAAAATAAAGAAGAAAAAGACAAAGAAGACGAAGAACTCGGTGTGTTTGGTGCTGAGAAGTACTTCAAAGGCGAAATCGAAGATGTGGAGAGTAAAAACGACCAACCATTCGTTGATAAGTACGATACACGAACCAAGATTCATCAACAAATGGTGACAGTTGAACAGTTTGATCCAAAAACGGATCTCACAAAGTCAACGAGCACGCACACGCCAAGTGTACAGTCAAATGTTAGTTACAATAGTAACACTGGGTTGTTACCTCGTGCGAAATCGTCCAAAGGACGGATCGAACGAGGTAGCAAGACCAAAACATTTCTTGCCACTTTCGGTTGCAATTGTATAAACAAAAAATCAACTCAAATAAATGAGAAAAGGATTGTGAAACCGCACACCAGAATGTGCGATTTCGATCCTAAAGCGTCCCCTCTGTCAATTAAAAGTAAACTGACAGAGAGGACGGCTAGAAATGACTACTTTACCTTCCCAGTATTAAATTCGACTGATATGAATTCGAATTATTCTAATTCTAATAATTCAGATCGGTCGAATTTAAAATATGGGAATTTGGCGGGTAAGGTAGAAGGTGGTAACAACGGCGGACGTTTGAGCCTCGGACGGAAACTAAGTTTGTTGAACAATTGGGATGTTGATATTTCGACCGAAGACGAAATGTACATCCCGGCAAGCGGGATGTACAACCACCATGACGTCGATAGTGATTCGAGCTCGGATTTGTTTGAAATAGAGAGTTTTTCTACCACTTGTGACAATTCGTTTGTAGCTCCGCGGAAGTCAAATGGGTACACGCCTAGTGAGGTTAGTGTGGATTGGAGTGTGGTGACGGCGAGTGCGGCTGATTTTTCGGTGGTTTCGGATTACGAGGAGATGAGAACCGGTGGCGGTTGGAGAGTTTCGGGTGGGAATGGTAGGGGTATGGTGAATAGAGATGAGCAAAAGAAACGGCCCGGGATACTTTCCGGTTGTACAAGTTATAAAGCGGTGAGAGTGGCCGGAGACGGGTATAAGGTTGGTGGCGGTGGCGGTGGTAGTGCTGGTGGTGGCGGTGGGGTGGGAAGGCGACGACGGTTATCGGAATCGATAGCGGTTGGAAGTATGTTTCGAGGGGGAATTATTTGACCCAAGTGGGATGCTTGGGACAGAGACCACGAGAAAGCCAGAAGGGACGGGGCGTAGTGTTCCCCGCAACCCTGTTTGGCCACATGCGTCTCGCGGCCCCTCTACTCCCACGGCATAATAGGGAAACAATGTGTCGGCACACTTGTACATTCAACAGGAAAGTAAATTTTAAAATAATTTGTATTATTGTTTTCTTCTTTTTGGTTGGTGTGGAATTTATTCTCCACATCAAAATAGTTCTTATGTTATGAAATAAAATATTGTAACAAAGTGTAGTTGAATTTATTTTTAACACCGATAAAGAAAAAAAGCAGACTTAAAAGTTGATCGTTTAATTGTACCTAACTTGGATTATGTTTGTAATCTATATTAAAGTTAACATGTGTTGTAGCTTATTTTCAGATGACAATTTTTTTTTTACTTTTTAGTGCACTAAAAAATATAGAGAGCTATAAAAGTGAAAAAAAAAAAAAAAAAAAAAAAAAAACTGGACGAGATTTGTTTTTTTTTTTTTTTTTTTTGAAAAATTTTAGTAAAATTAACATTATAAGCAAAAAATCGGTGTGGGTCGAGCTGGGGCACCCCAGCAGCCTGAATAAAGCTTCGCCAGTGCTCAAGACCATGTTTACATGCAACCCATTACTTAAAAAGGGTGCTACTTTCTACACCCCTCTATTTACTTTTTTCACCCCCCTTCTCTCGCATACTTACAGGTGGGGCCTGCGTGAGACCGACAGTTTTCCTCTCACAAGGGGGGTGTAATCAGGAAGGGGGGTGCGTATAGAATGAGCCCTTAAAAAAACGCTTTCGAAAACTGAAACATAGGACCAGAAAAACCTACTAGTGTACTTTTACTGGCCCATTGCGGAATGAATATAGTACGGGTATTGAATATATGGGCCAAGTCGGGCCGGGCCTCAAGGTAATTTGATTAGGTCTCAACTCTCAACTTTATTGCCAAAATAACATAGTACGGTCAGCCCACTTAACTTTTTTGCTTAAATATAATACAACATATTTTATTACAATGGACATTTATTAATATTAATTTAGTATTGTAACTAGAAGTTAATTAAAGGTATTAAATTAAATTACACACTGTATAAATTCTTGTGAGTTTCCTATCTCTAAGTGATTACGTGTATATATACGATCAATCTCATTCAATTTATTTAGTTTTTGATAAAAACCCAAAGAGAAATAAAGATAAACTGAATTCCATATTATCATTCTATTCAACTTTACAATATATATATATATATATTGGTAAAGAAACTATAAACCCTAAAGCCCATAAGTAATGGGTTGGGCCTAAAATGTCTGGTTTATAACACTCCCCCTCAGACATTTAGAATTACACAGTATAACAACATACTTCAGGATGATATTAAATAGGTACTTCAGGACCTGAATAAATAAACTGATACTACTGGATCGGTTGTACTGCCTCATTAAAAACCTTACTAAGAAAACTCATTGGGACAAAACTTAGTTAAGGGAAAAAGAGTACAGTGTGTTTAATTCTCCCCCTGAATTCAACAAACATCTTTCAATCTACGGAGACCGATCTTGTGTGATAGTTGCTCGAAACTGCTTCTTGGTAAAGATTTTGTGAACAGGTCAGCTAAATTTTCACTTGACTTGATCTGGCGAACATCAATTTCCCCTTTTTTCTGCAAGTCATATGTTGAGAAGAACTTTGGTGTGATGTGCTTTGTTCGATCACCTTTGATGTAACATTCTCTGATCTGAGCTATGCAAGCAGCATTGTCTTCATAAATAATCGTCGGCTCCTTCTTGATCTGTTCTAATCTGCATGCTTCTTGTATGTGATTAATCATTGATCTCAACCACACACATTCTCGACCAGCATCATATAGTACTATTAATTCGGCATCATTTGATGATGTTGTTGTAAGTGTTTGCTTAGTTGACTTCCAAAAAATTGATGTGCCACCGTATGTGAATACATAACCTGTCTGAGATTTTGCTTTGTGAGGATCTGATAGATATCCAGCGTCGGCATACCCAACAAGTTGGGACTTTTGATCTTTCTGATAGAAAATACCTAAGTCTTGTGTCCCACAAATATATCGGAATACATGTTTTACACCATTCTAGTGTCTACGTGTTGGATTCGAACTGTATCTCGCTGGTACATGTACTGCAAATGCAATGTCAGGTCTTGTGTTATTTGCGAGATACATAAGGGGACCGATCGCGCTTAAGTATGGTACTTCTGGACCAAGAATTTATTCGCCTTCTTCTTGAGGGCGATAAGGATCCTTGTGTGGATATAGCGGTCGGACAACCATAGGTACGCTAAACGAATGTGCTTTATCCATATTGAAACGTACTAACATCTTCTGGATGTAGTTTGATTGATGGAAAAATGTGCCATTGCACAAATACTCAAATGGTAGTCCGATACATAATTTCGTCATACCAAGATCCTTCATTTCAAATTCTTTCTTTAACAACTGAGCAGCTTTCTCTCTCTTCAAGAGATCCGATGATGTTGATATCATCAACATAGACTGTTATTATAGTGAAATTTGAGACTGATCTTTTTATAAAGACACATGGACTGATTACATCAGACTTGTATCCTTCTTTTTCGAGATATTCACTAAGTCGATTGTACCACATACGACCAGATTTTTTTGAGACCATATAAAGATCTCTGGAGCATTATAGAACACATATCTCGAGGTGTTGATTTTTATGCTTCAGGCAAGGTTAATCATTTAGGGATTTTCATGTAGATGTCATTTTCAAGTGTCCCGTATAAGTATGTGGTGACGACATCCATTAGTCTCATATGAAGTCCTTCAAAGATTGTGAGGCCGATTAGGAACCTAAGGGTTACCGCATCCACTACAGGGGAATACGTTTCCTTATAATCAACTCCTGGGATTTGGGAAAACCCTTGTGCTACAAGTCGAGCCTTATATCGTACAATCTCATTCTTTTCATTTCTTTTTATTGCAAACACCCATTTATAACCTGCTGGTTTGACGTCTATGGGTGTTCAGACTACAGGTCCGAAAACATGTCGCTTTTCGAGCGAATTCAATTCGGCGTTTATGGCTTCTTGCCATCTTGGCCAATCATTTCTGTGCATGCACTCTTCTAAAGTTTTTGGTACGTAATCATTTTCATTGATTACATCCATTGCTATAGCTTATGCGAATATATCATCAACACGTGTTTTATTCCGGTTCCACATTGTACTATCTTGTACATAATTAATAGAGATCTTATTTTCGTTCGGTACTGGTGCTTCTTCTGAAACTTCATTTTCCTCTGGATTCATAGTGTCTCTTCTGGGACATTTACCTCTACCGGGGTATCATTTATAATCTTTTCTGAGTTTTCACTAACTGCGTTACGTTGCTCTTTTCGTTTCCGTGGGTTTTTGTCTTTGGAACCGACTGGTCTCCCACGCTTTCGTTGTATAGTAATCGCTTCTGGGATTACTTCAATTCGAGCACGTTCATTTGATGCTGGTACATATGACTTTGTCACTCTATTCGTGTATGTGAATGCATCTGGTAATTCTTCGCTATTCTTTGCAAATGTATAATCTTTTGGACTTCATATTCACATTGAACACTTAGGGGGTCGAGATTTGATAGCGATGATGCATTCCACGTTATTTCTTGTGTTACCAGTCTTTCTTTGTCCTTATCTCCCCCTAAGACTGGGAACATTGTTTCATCAAAATGACAGTCAGCATACCGTGTACTGTAAACATGTCTCCCGTCATTGGTTCTAAATATTTAATTATGGACTGTGAGTTAAAACCAATATAGATACCCAGTCTTCTTTGGGGTCCCATTTGTAGTGTGTTGTGGTGGCGGTATTGGCACATATACCGCACAACCAAAAATTCTAAGGTGGGACAAACTTGGTTCTCGTCCGGAGACCAGTTGCAATGGGGAGTATTCATGATCAGCAGTTGGTCTCAATCTAATCAGTGCAGCGGCATGCAAAATAGCATGGCCCCATGCAGAAGATGGTAGTTTACATCTCACTAAAAGTGGTCTAGCGATTATTTGTAATCGTTTAATCAAAGATTCAGCTAAACCGTTTTGTGTTTGAACATGAGGTACTGAATGTTCAACATTGATCCCGATTGACGTACAATAGTCATTAAACGCTTGAGATGTGAACTCTCCCGCATTATCCATCCGGATGTTTCTAATTTGATTGTCGGGGAAATTGGCTCTCAATTATATGATTTGAGCTAAAAGTCGGGCAAATGCTACATTTCGAGTAGCTAAAAGGCTCACATGTAACCACCTTGAGGATGCGTCTATTAAGACCAAGAAATAGCGGAATGATCCACACGGAGGATGTATAGGCCCACAAATATCCCCTCGAATTCTTTCTAAAAATGATGGGGTTTCATTTATCAATTTAGTTTTTGAGGGCCGAGTTATAAGTTTACCCAGAGAGCATGCTACACATGATAAGTCTTGTGGTAGCAAAACTTTTAAGTTTTTAAGAGGGTGTCCGGTTGCACTTTTGATTATTCATCTCATCATTATGCTACCAGGGTGACCTAGACGGTCATGCCATTTATTGAATGTGTCTTTATCTAACAGCTTTTGGTTACTCACCATGTATGATTCGATAGGATTGATATTAGTACAATATAATCTAGAGGATAAGGCTTCTAATTGTTCAACAATTGTTTCTTTGCAATTTTTGTTTGAAGTAATTTGAAGATATTCAATATTATTTTCAGATATTGTTTTTAGGTGGTAGCCGTTTTTTCGAATATCTTTAAAGCTGAGTAAATTTCTTCTGGATTTACTATAATATAATGTATTATCAATAGTAAATTGGGTACCCGAAGATAATGTTATGTGTGCTCTGCCGGAGCCTTATATAAGGTTACTGACACCAGATATCGTACTAATCGGTGTCTCTGCCGGAGACAACTCAGAGAAAAATTTCATATATTTGAGAATAGTGTTAGTACTACCGCTATCTACCAGACATTCATCCCCAATAATAGCTCTACTGGAGCTAGTATACATATTTCTTCAGGAAATAAAAATAAATAAAAGTTAATTCAAAGAAGTAAAATGAAACATTGCAATGCCTCAATGAGGTGTTTAGGGGTGTGACATGTGCGGGACCAATGATTTGATATTCCACATTTATAACAAATGTTGCTTTGGTTCCCGCTACCTTTCCCGTTTGAAGGTCGCCCCGTATTATGTCGACTCGATTCACCACCGCTATTTTTTAGTGTTCTGGGACTCTCGATGCCATGTATATCCCCGTCCTCGACCACGACCTCTGCTGGGGCCGCGGCCTCTACCTCTACCTCGTCCGCTTTGAGAATTGGCCACATTCGCTTCAGGGAATGGGCTTGCACCGACGGGTCGAGATTGATGGTTTTGTAGTAGGAGCTTGTTGTTTTGCTCCGCGACCAAAAGACATGATATCAGTTCAGAATATTTAGTAAATTGACGTTCCCTATATTGCTGTGACAGGAGCATATTTGAGGCATGGAACGTTGAGAAATTTTTTTTTTCAATTATGTCTTCATCGGTTATTTTTTCACCACATAATTTTAACTCAAAGGTAATGGGGAATAAGGCAGAATTATATTGACTGACAGCCTTAAAATCCTGTAGTCGTAAATGAAGCCATTCATAGCGGGCTTTGGGAGTAAGACCAACTTCTGGTGGTCAAAACGTTCTTTGATGTTCGTCAATAATTCAAGAGGGTCCCCAACAGTTAGATATTCCCGCTTTAGCTCTTCGTGAAGATGATGGCGGAAAAATATTATAACTTTCGCTTTATCTTGAGGTGAAGTTTGATTATCATCAATAATTGTCTTCCCCAAATTATTTGCTGTCAAATGAATTTTAGCATCAAGAGTCCATGGGAGGTAGTTGTTACCCGAGATGTCAAGTGCGGTTAGGCTTGTAAACGAACCGAACGTTCAGTGAACCATTCATAAATCGTTCGGTAGGAAATTTGTTCATGTTCATTTATTTAATAAATGAACGAACATGGACAATTTTTTTTTTGTTCATTTAAATAAACGAATGAACATGAACAATGTCCCGTTTATTCATTTACGTTCATGAACGATCGTTTATGTTCGTTCATTTACGTTCGTTTATGTCCGTTCATTTAAATTCTTTTGTTCATGCATTACTAATTAAATTTATGAATCTATTTAATTTTCTTTATCATCCCATAACTAGCTTTGACTTTCCGATTTCAAAACTTTCTTTTATATGGTATTATTATATTGGCAAATTGGATTTAATTAATCCCAACTTGTTCAATTTGGCCGATAATAATCCCAACTCAGTTATTAGCCGATAATAATCCGAACTGGTCCACTTTTGGCCGATAATAGTCCGCCGTTAAAAATAGCTTAACGTGGTTAAGCTTTTTTCCGAAATACAAACCGATGTTTTATGGATTTTGATCAGAACGAGGATACGATTCGATTTATGTAAAACTTACCTCGAAACGGTGCTTCAAACGACTTGATTTTTGTTAATTGGAAGTTTAAACACCCGAATTGAAGCACCGTTTTCATCGTTTGGGGCAGTATTTCGAGGTAAATTATATCACGAAAGATATTCAATCGATGGAGGCTCAATCCAACGATTATAATGGCAGACAACTTTTAACATTCGTACCTTATATCACGAAAGATATTCAATCGATGGAGGCTCAATCCAACGAAGGTCTAACACCAGCTATTTAAATGGATGTTCGTTAGAACATTGAGTTACAAAACAAATATTAACTTTGGAACAAGGCGTTTAACAGTATCTTAAGTCAACCGTATAAATGTGGTGACGATTTGGATAGCGGTTCGTATCGGAGTCATCCCGACTTCAGTGTTAACCAAGGCTACAAACAGATGTTGGCCGTGGCGGAACGAACATGAACAACGTTGAGACACATGGCAATGACGATTAGCTTGGTTCAGGGGGTGACACTGAGGCTACAATGGATTTCCACACAAGAGACGGTGGTTTCGCCTGCGAAGGTTGAAGAGGCCGCCGTCAAAGAACTGTCATCTCCGACGACGGTTAAGCAGCCGGAGATCGGAGGAACCGCGCCAGGGGAAGGTTTTCGGGTAAGATTGCTATGTGTGACGGCAGGAACCGTCGTGTGTTTGACAAAAAAAATCTAATTTAATTATATTCGATCTTGTGATTATTATTTGGTAGAACTGTTTTTCGTTTCGGTCCTAATACACAGAAACAGGGCAGTCCTAGTTTGTTCTAAAGTTCAAAAGAAAATTGCAGAAAAATTGATAGTGTACCCGAGTTTGATGAACGGCAATTATCTGAATCCAAGCTGGTAAATTCCCTGATGAATAGAGCGATTCATGCTGATAACGTGACAAAAACCCAAAGAGAAATAGAGATAAACTGAATTCCATATTATCATTCTACTCAACATTACAATATATATATTGGCAAACATAACTATAAACCCTAAAGCCCATAAGTAATGGGTTGGGACTAAAATGTCTGGTTTATAACAGTTTTCCATTTTTTATAGTTTTATTGTTAATCACTTTCAAAAATATAAACTATCGCCCGAAGATTTGGCATTGGCTAATTGATTATCAACCTATCTATACTCTTAACAACTTCCTTTTTATCCCCATGAGAACCCTCTCACCAGCCCTTGTTCGTGCCTTATTTTCCGTTTACGCTAACGCCACCGCCCACACTCGGCGTCAGCGTCGGAGACATTTATTTGGGAGGTTATATTGTTGTTATTAATAACTAATGATAGTTTGATAACTTTTGAAGATTTTTAATAAATACAAAAATGATTTTAGGTAATTTCCTCCTAACATACTTTACTCCAAGAGTTAATTTGCAGTTTTGGTCCACACAAAGTGGGGGAAAAAGAGTGGTCATGGGATGTCGAATCCCACCTAAATTGACCAAATAATATTGATTCCTTTTACAAGACGTATTACCAAAAAAAAAAACTTCAAAGGCAAAGTATATTGCTTTATATGTTTACCAAAAAAAAACGTCAAACGCAAAGTATATTGCTTTATATATTTCTAGGTTCAAAATTCATATATAACATGAGTTGAATAAATGAATTTTAAAAATATTTTGTAGCATAGATATGTTAAAATCATAATATGCATGTTTATAAATAATATTCAATAACTTTAGGAACCAAATTTAAGAATTTTATATTGTTAAAACACTTGTACATATTTAATAGCTTAATTGGTTATAGAAACTACATTATACAAGTACCTAATATTTGTAAACTAATAATTGACGTGAATATTGGTTATAAGAACTACATTATACAAGTACCTAATATTTGTAAACTAATAATTGATATAAATAATATTTAGAGTTACAAATCAAAGCTTAAAGTATTACAATCCTTGAAAAGAATAATTTTAACATTGCCAAAACTTATAAAATTTTGATCTCTTCAATCACTACTAAATAAATGTACAACTATAAGTCTTTATTTATAAATTAAAGATACAAATAAAATTTATGACACAAGAAAATAAATAAAATATAATTGAAGTTTACTAAGTCAATTTTTTAAAACAACATTTACTAAATCTAATTACATATACATAATCTTTTCCCTCCAAAAAAGACTAACTGTTTGGTAACTTCTGAATGGTTAAGTGCTGAACCAATAAGAGGTCTGAACCATTAAGTGCTGAATCAGTAAGAGGTCTGAACCATTAAAATCCAGTATAATGCTTAGCCATTTAGAGACAAATGTCTGGCCAATTCAGATTAGAGGTCTTAACCATTCATACTTAGTATAATGCTTAACCATTCAGAGGCAGATGTCTGAACCATTCAGACATCTGCTCGCGAAACAAGCAGTCTGAAGTTCAGACTCTGAACCGGTAAAAGGTCTGAACCATTAAGAGGTAAACAAACAGCCCTTAAGAATAGATTCATGATATCTAATAGTTGACTTAGATTCTACTTTATTGGAATAGATAGATTGAATTGTTAATGTTAAATAAGTATGTAATATAAAGGCACTTTGCAAATTTTATGTGTATCAATTATGTAATATAAAGGCACTTTGCAAATTTTATGTGTATCAATAAAACTAGTTATAAAAACTGTCGCCGCGCTGCGGCGAATTTATTTTGTTATTTAATCTGTGTTTATATGTGTCTGAAATCAATACAAGTGTTGCACACGGAACCGCTGACAAGAATAAAAAGAAAATGTAGAAAAAAAAAACACTAAAAAATAACCGAAAGAAAATCAACTAAAAAGTTGTATGGTAATGATGTTCGGTAGAAACTCGTAGTCAGAGATGAGCAAATAGTAATGGGTACCGGTACCGAATTTCCTGAATCGAAAGATCCTAAGTATCAGTTCGGTAGTGACGTTTGGCGTTCCTAGTACCGGTTCGCTACCGGTTTTTACATTCATATACCGATACCGTAACTGGGGTATCAGTTGGCACCAAGCTCATCCCTATCCCTGAAACTAAAAAAAAAAGGTGTACGATACCGCTGTTGTTCGTACGGTACCCGTGATCAGGGATGAGCAAATAGTACTGGGTAGCAATACCAAATTTCTCGAACTAAAAGACTATCAAACTCAATCCGGTACCGACTTTTAGCGTTGAACCGATATTTTCAATACAAGTACCGGTTGACACCAAACTTATCAAACTTAAAATGTAAAGAGAATAACAATTATTATAATATTTTATTACAATATAATATATAAAAGTTACTGTTCATTTACTTTGAATTTTAATATATAGATAATATATAGATAATTTTAATTTAATATATAGATAATTGTGAGAGTAACAAAATTCGAAGTACCATCCATGCATGAAACATTTGGACATTTTAACCTACTCTTATCATCAAAATACACATGATAAATTCGTTAAGAGTTTGTTACTTTGGCTTGATGCAATGTTAACCTTATCGTCATATACATGATTGGATATGGAACGCTTCTGGACAATATTGTTGGTGATTAGTAAACAAACACGTTAATCCTTAATCAAGTAATTTTTTAGAAAGTTAAACTAGCCCTACAATTTGAATCTAAAGATTAAAGAACATGAGCATGTAAGTGAATATAATTTTTTTTAATTCATTATTTTACATGTTATTATAATTTCATTATTCTTTTCTGAAAATTTGTTCTCATGGTATTGGACTATCGGCATTGCTGCATGCTTAAGCCTTAAAGTATACTTTTTAAAAGAAAATTGTGAAGTATTATTAGTTGAAAAACATAGTACAAAGATCCCAAACATGTGTTAAATCACGATCATATTATTTATTGAAACCGATCATTAGCTTTTAGGACGAAACTGATTTGATTTCATTGTTATTAGAAAAAAAAATTAGGACTTTTTGTGACAATAAAAGCGGTTTATAAAATGTCAATATATATATATTTTATGTTGAGAATAATGCAAGTACATCTAAATAACTAAATTGTGTGTGTGGTGTTTTTAAAATATAAAGAGTATAAAAAGTGGTTGTGAGTGGAGGAGAGAGAAAATGTTACTGTTCATTTGTATATTTGGGGGGACGCTGTTCACCCCCTATAATTTTTTAATATATTTTGAAAGTGGTTGTGAGTGGAGGAGAGAGAAAATGTAATGATAAAGGTATAAAAAATATTATTTAATTGAAAAGGAGAGAGAAAATGTGTGTTTTTTAGAGCATCTCCAATAAGCTATTTTTTTCATGTTTTTATATGTCTATGTGGCATATGTTCATGTTTTTCTTATTGTGGGACATGTTTTTTATACCCATTTTTTGGGTGGTGTTTTTCTCCAAGAACTAGAAAAAATGAGTAAATGATGGGACCCATCAGGGGCGGACCCTATGTTGTAGGGGTCGTAGCACGGGCTACGGCTCAACTTTTTATCGGTAGTGTAATTTTTTTTTTTTCGGTTTTTATACCAAGGATACCCCTGAACAACTATGAGGACACTCCTAAAAAAGAGACTGTAAGCCCAAATCAATTGAAAATAATAAGCCCAAATCTCAATTGCCCAATATGTTAGCCCAAATCATTTGAAGAATGTAAATAATAAGTCCAATTGCCCAATATGTTAGCCCAAAATAATAAAAGATTGTAAATAAATGCCCAATTGCCTTGAAGTTTTAATGCACGGCACAACTACGAGGATACCAATCAATTGAAAATAATAAACCTAAATCCCAATTGCCCATTTCGTCACACTATAAGCGATGGTGATAAATTTGTAAACTTGAATGGAATAAGTGATCTTGCGCGTGTTATGGTTGAAACGGGAACGCATAGTTCTTTTCATTCAGTTTATCGGGTAGTGAAGCTAGCTTTGCTTTTACCGGTTGCAACCGCAACTGTTGAAATATGTTTTTCGAAATTAAAGCTTGTCAAGACGGATTTACGCAATCGAATGGGCCCAGAATTTTTGAGCAACGCTATGGTTTGTGAGGTCGAAAAGGATTTTTTACGTGAAGTAAAAGATGACGATGTGATGGAACGATTCCAAGCTATGAAAAAAGAAGAGGACAAATCTAGTAGGTATTTGTTTTACTTTATTTATTTATTGTCGTTTTTTAATATTGTACGATTGCACGGTGAAAAAAAAAATTTAGGATACCCCTGAGTTAATGTTCTAGTTCCGCCACTGGGACCCATGTACTTTTAATATATATAAGAGTTAATTGCCAAAATCGCCCCTGAGGTTTGGCTAGGTTTGCCATTTTCGTCCAAAATGACACTTTTGTACCAAATTGCCCCCAACGTTTTTAACTTTTTGCCTTTTTCATCCAAACCACTAACTTAGTTTATTTTTTCTGTTAAGTTGAGAATATTTGGATGAAACTGGCAAATATAAAACCACATGGACGATTTTGGCAATTTACTCAAACTCTTTTAAACTTCTTTTATTTAATTAATTTTGTTACATATATAATAAAAACGAATATACATGCAATTTATATATGAAAAAAAAATAGTTTTGTCACATAATTTTTATAAAATTTCATCAAACTACTAACTAAGTTAATTTTTCTATTAGAGTAAACTGCCATTTTGGTCCATGTGGTTTGGGCAGTTTTGTCATTTTAGTCCAAATCTCAGACTTTTTAAATTCGGGTCCCTGTGGTTTCACTTTTATTGTCATTTTAGTTCGAAAATCAATTCAGGTCAGATTTCTAAAAAAAAACTTAGTTTTTGTCCTTTTCCTCGTGGGCATTTTGGTCATTAAATAAAAAAACATCTATCCTCTTTTCTCTTGTATATGTATGCACTGCCACTACCATCTTCACCACCACTGCCACTACAGCCTCACCACCGTTACCACCCCCATCTTCACAAATTCCCCAAATCAATCCTGAATTCGTTTGTCCCTAAAACCCAGTAGCTACAATTTAACTCTTTTTCTTGACAATTCACAGTTATCACTAATAATCACAACCTGCAAACTCAGTTATTTTCTTTACTTTTTCGAATAAACTTCAGTAACAATTCTCAATCCTAACATAAATATCGCAAACAACAATACCTCAGTTACAACCAGCAATCGTCTCTTCTGCTTCTCATATTCGATACTTACACCAACAAAGCCGCTAATCACAGATTTACCCATTTACTTTTTCTTCGATACCTTCACTATTACTACAAACTCAGATCTCGATCTTTTCTTACACAAACAACAATTCAGATCCATAACGTTTAACTCAGATTAACTACATCGGAGAAGTAGCCACCACTGTCACCATCGTCTCCATCTCTGTCTCCGGCCAACGACTCCACCGCCCCTCTCTCTCTCTCTCTCTTTCATCTCTCTCTCATCTGCAGATGACCGCCACCGCCTACCTTCTTTCACAAACCCTAGAAGCGGTTGGTGACGTCGAGTTCGAATCGGCCGGTGTGGGTGAAGCCGAATTCGTCTAAGGGGATGATGGGGTGGGGGTCGGATCGGATCGGAGGGAACTGTAGCAGATGTTAGCGGTGGTGGTGGTGATGAAGAAGAGGAGGTAAGTGTTGATTAGGGTTTAACTAGGGAAGATGATGATCTAGTCTACTTATAAGGTCAAATATTGAATTTAATTTTATTATTATTAATAATTGTTATAATAAAACTTGTAATGACCATAGTGTCCTTCATTAAACTGAGGAAAAAGACAAAAATCTGATTTTTTTTTTTAGAAATTTTAGCTGACTTTGATTTTGGACTAACATGGCAATAAAAGTGAAACCATAGGGACCCAGATTTAAAAACTTTGAGATTTGGACTAAAATGACAAAAGTGGCCAAACCACAAGGACCAAAATGACAGTTTACTCTTTCTATTAAGGCGAATGATGTTTATAAACTAAGACAGAAATTAATTTCTAATTTTTTATATAAATCAGTTTTATAAAAAAAATCTACTTAAACATCTAAATTTTGTAAAACTAAAATGTTGGTTACCTTATTGAAAAATGTCAAATAAAAAAATCTTATCATATGTACCATGTTTGTAATTCATCTTCTAATCTTTTAAATTCGCTCCTAAGGAAAAATACAAACCAGTGCCCCCCCCCCCTCTATCAAACAACGTATCGTTACCAAACCTTAAAATTACCCACCAAATTGTAATTATAATGATATGAACCAAAAGTTTCTTTACTCAAGCCAATCAGAATAAG
The DNA here is from genome assembly GCA_030545235.1 of Helianthus tuberosus. Taxonomy (NCBI): domain Eukaryota; kingdom Viridiplantae; phylum Streptophyta; class Magnoliopsida; order Asterales; family Asteraceae; genus Helianthus; species Helianthus tuberosus. The sequence continues at coordinate 27,452 of JARYGA010060360.1, read as the reverse complement.
TATTAGTTACCCTCATAATTTAAATTAAATAAATATTTTATTTCTACCAACATATTTCCTAGGTGCTCAACACATTTAAAAAATATGTAACGTTTTACAATTTTTTTCTATCTCTACAACTGATAAATACTAAAAGTTGTAATCGATTGTTATGTGTTGCACACCAATGACGTTTTCTCTTTATAAAACTGATTTTTATAAAGAAACTGTAAATTAATTTCTGTCTTAATTTATAAAATTTAAAACATCCTTCACCTTAACAGAAAAAATAAACTGAGTTAGTGATTTGGATGAAAATTTATAAAAATTATGAGACAAAATTATTAACTTTTTTTCTAAAAACTCCACGTATATTTTTTTTTATTATATATGTAACAAAAATAATTAAATAAAAGAAATTAAAAAGAGTTCGAGTAAATTGCCAAAATCGTCCCTGTGGTTTTATATTTGCCAGTTTCATCCAAATATCCTCAACTTAACAGAAAAATAAACTAAGTTAGTGGTTTGGATGAAAATGACAAAAAATTACAAACGTTGAGGGCAATTTGGTACAAAATTGTCATTTTGGACGGAAATAGCAAACCTACCCAAACCTCAGGGACGATTTTAGCAATTAACTCTATATATAATATATAGAGACAGAATAAGTGGTGTAAATGTGTGGTTAAAAATTAAAAAGATGGTGACGATGTGGCAATGTTTTTATGTGTTTTTGTGTTTTCTTATTGGGTGAGTTTTTGATGTTTTCGAATGATGAGTGTTTTTCTGATGTTTTAGCTGACTGGACATGTTTTTAGGTGTTTTAAGTGGGTCTTATTGTGGATACTCTTAGTGTAATTTAGGGTGAAAATATGGTAGATTGAATGCTCTAAGTATCTAACATAAAAAGCATGGGGAAGGATCCACTAAAAAGTGGATTTTGCCTAAATAGCCTAAGAAGGATTGTGATAATGACATGTGGCACTCCTAATAAGTAGGAATGATGGGCATTTTGGTCCTTATAAATAGGAGTGAAAATGACATGTGCACCCCTTTTGTTTTTTAAAAATACAACAAAAAAATCTTGTACAAAAAATATAGCACAATAAATGTAGTACAAAAATATAGCACAAAAAATGTAGTACAAAAAAATATAGCACAAAAAAATTATTACAAAATAATATAGCACGAAAAAATTTAGCAAAAAAATGTAGTACAAAAAAATCCAGCACAAAAAATTGAGAAAAAAAAATTTAAAACAAAAAAATCTAGCACAAAAAATTTAGCACAAAAATATAGTACAAAATTCCAGCACAAAAAATGTTATACAACACATTTAAGTGAGTTTTTTTAATCTTTATATTTTATATAGCAATATGGTACTCAAATTAAAGATTAAAAAAAACGCTCGATTTTACGGTGAAATTTTTATGAAAAAATAATGTCGTATAAAAAAGTTATGAACGTTTAAAAAATGGGGGTGAAATATGTATGTGCCTTGCATGTGGAGAGAGAAAGTTCATAAATAGAATTTTCCCAAGATACCCTTGTACTTCTCCTTTCTCCTACACTTTCATCTTAACCATTAATTTAAAAAATGAATGATTATGATTCCTTCTCATCCTACTTAGGCAAAATAAACTTTTTATTTGATTTTACCCCTAAAAAGCATATCTAGAAAGAATCAAGATGTGTTTATCCTGTAGTTGAGACCTTGTTTTATTAGGCTCCTAACTCTAATAATTGATATGTTTCATTATATATTTTACAAGGCTCAAATTTGTCTATACATTTTAGTTTTTCGATAATATGATTGCTATTTAAATTAAACTAGCATTGAGATCCGGCTGTGTTGCGATGCGGGTAAATCGAATTGAATGAATTAATCCAAACATTATATGATGTATTAACCATATTAAAACACGTGTTTTGACGTATCCAATTGAACTCGATATAACCTGTATTGGATCAAAACGTAAAGTAAATCAAATTCATATCGTACAATCATAACGTATTATATGTGACCCAACTCATACATAGAAAACGTAACAGGTATGAAGGAAAAACTGTCACGTGTAATTAAAAAGGGATTATATAGAGCTTTCAAAAGGGGGAAAAGAAAGAAACCATAATTTGACTCCACCCGATTCGAAACAAAATTTATGAAACATACATAACATAAGCACGGAAACATATTATATTTAACCTGACTCATTTCCTAAAAAAGTTTATGTCGAAACGTAGAACTCGAATTTATACTGAAACGTACATAAAAATATGCACGTAAAAATGGTTTCTTTAAACAAAAACGTATTATATTTTACCTTCGTTTCTAAAAAAAGTTTATGTCGAAATGTAGAACAAATCATATTTATACCTGCACGTAAAAAAATAGTTTTTAAGTAAAGGAAGTATATGGGTAAACCGAAACAAAATATTAGTAAAAAAGAGTAAAATGCACGGATAGTCCCTATGGTTTTGCAAAATAACACCTATAGTCCCCAACTTTTGGAAATTACACCGGTGCTCCCTGTGGTTTGACAGTTTGTTACTCGGATAGTCCCTGGAGTGGATGCAAGTTAGTTTTCTCCGTTAAGTGGACGTGAAATGACAAATTTACCCTTCATCTTCTCCACTCTATAAAAACAAAACAACCCAACTCCGGCCAACTTCCAGAGCCACCCAACTCCTGAAAATCGGAAACAGTTCAGACCTTAATTCATATGGTGAACATCGTGCGTATACGAATCCTGAAAATCGGAAACAGTTCAGACCTTAATTCATATGGTATGGAAACTGAAAGTTTAAAGATGTTAGAACATCAACAAATCTTAATTTTGTGATGCACAAATTATAGTTGTTTCTTCTTCAACAAGCAAACAAACATTCAACAGAAATCTGCTTCTCCTTTATTTTACAACAGATCCGAACAACAACCTCTACTCAAATTCAAAACACATCTGAAACTTCTATTCAATCTACAAATGCTACGTAAAGAGAATTCAGATCAAATCTCGATTTTAGATCTGAAATTCTTCGACTTATGAACAGGTTCAATACATGACATACCCAGATGTTAAATTCTTATAAGAATCACCAACAGCACCCCACCAATAAACATCAGAACCCCCATTGATCATATTAAAATCTTTAACCTTAAAAGCACAGTCATTTATCACACTAAATGACCCTCTTACCTGATGCTGAAACATAACAAATTCACTTGTGAAATTGATCACAGATGTGTTGCTTTTCGGGCAATTCAGAATCGAATGGCGACTGGATACGGATAAACTGAACATACTGATCATGGGTATGAGGAAATAGAATGAAATTAATGAAAAAGATTGTGCATTTGCCATTAATATGATCAGATTTTTAAGATCTGAGGTGGGTATTTTATGATTTGAAAAGGGTGTTGTTAAAGATTGTAATGGGGGAGAAAGTTGGGATTGAGATATGGAAACGACGTCGTACCGTTGTGATCGCCGGAGTTGGGTGGCTCTGGAAGTTGGCCGGAGTTGGGTTGTTTTGTTTTTATAGAGTGGAGAAGATGAAGGGTAAATTTGTTATTTCACGTCCACTTAACGGAGAAAACTAACTGGCATCCACTCCAGGGACTATCCGAGTAACAAACTGTCAAACCACAGGGAGCACCGGTGTAATTTCCAAAAGTTGGGGACTATAGGTGTTATTTTGCAAAACCACAGGGACTATCCGTGCATTTTACTCAAAATATTCGTAAAACCGTGCCAAGTAGCACCAATGCCACACCGGCATCGACTCTCAACATTGGAAAAACTCGTAAAAATAAAATAAATAAAATGGAAAAAAATTACACCGAAAGAAAAGCAGACTTAAAATCGTTGAATCACGCACACCCGTTATAGTGTGTTAATGCGGAGATATTAAACAGACACGTAAAATGTAGAAAATAATAACTAAGTCGATCTAGGACGAGCCCGTTGCGGCGAACTTGTCAAACGGGGAAAATTGGACACGTTGCGATGGGCCTGTCAAATGTGAAAATTAAAGCCAAAAACGTTGAATCTCATATGCACGTTACGACGTGTTAATTCGCAAAATTTAGAATGAAACGTAAAACGAAAAACTTGCGAAATATAAAAAGCATGGGGGAACAAAAGTTGTAAATAAAAGTGTTGGGTTAAATTATAAAAGATGAAAAACTTTGGGTTAAAAGTAAAAAAATTAAAAGGGGTTAAAATACAAAATATGAAAATCTTTGGGGTAAAAGTGAAAACTCAAACTTTTTTTTTGAAAAGCTCCCCGTGCTTAGAGTACACCATTACAATACAACAAAAGGTTGTTAATTTATAATATGAAAATTATAAATTATTTTTCTTATTATATTTTTTTTTTCATATAACTAATAGGACGATATTATCATTCAATTTTCAATACTTGCCAAGTTACATCAAAACAGAAGGTAGACGGGCAACAATCTGCGCCGCCACCCCTTTCTGAATTGCAAACCCTAATCTACCAAAGATAAAACCCCGTCCCCCTGAGGTTGAGCAACTGTTGTGGATGACCCGTTGGACCCTGGTCAGGAATTGGATAGCTTCTGGCGCTAGGGAGCCAAATGTGACAAAGGCAAAAGGGACAAAAACATGCTGGTTCTCTACACAAGCTTTAGCATGCTTATCAACTTTCTTCGATTCTGCCTTTCTTACTGCTTGTCCAGCTACAATAAAAATGATTATTTCTTAAGGGAGAATTATTTTTGTTGAAGCAAGATTTTTCTATAAGGACCATAAGTAATATTCAATGATTAAGCACAAAAGGAAGTAACTCCTAGCCTGAACGAATCTGGCCTAAGCTACGAGCAAACATTCAAACATGAAAGCAAGGGATCACCCAATGAGGAGACGGGACAAGAACCATCTTCTTAGAGAAGTGACGGGTTGTCGCAACCCCCGACCCCCACCCCCCCGAGAGCCGGCGGCCGCAAGACTCAGAGCTGGTGGTATCGGTGTTTATTAATTTTGGCAGCGGAAATTTATATCAGGACCGTAGTTATGAAATATTTTATTAGAGTAAAACACCTCATTTTATAAATAATAAACACATGGGTAAAACCCAAGTTTCCATTTATAATATGTTTATAGGGATAAACCCTAATTTATTGAAATAAAACGTCTTTCTTGTTTAGGTAACTTTTATAGCCACTTTTCCAAGCATTCAGTGCTCTCCAGCTGGCTTCTATTTGACTTTCACATTTTGTTACCTGAAACACGTTTTAAACATTTTATCAGTGGGAAATACCGGTGAGTGCATCCCAATTTAATCAAAACAATTTATATCTTTAAAGTATTGAGGGCATCCGCAATTACATTTGTTTACATCTACCAAATTAGCACCCACGGTACTGTCAATCCTGACTTGTGGTCATGTTACTATTCTCAGTATTAGTAACAAGTAATGTATATAAAAAAACCCCAACATACCGACAGTAATTGTAGAATTACAAATACTCCATCACTGTTAAATATACTTTAAAACAATTGAGGTTTTGTAAAAATAGTTTATTGAGGTTTTGTAAAAACAGTTTATTTATAAAAAGAGAATGACTCACATTGATATTTTAGATAACACTACTGCTGGTGACTTCCTGGTTATAATCTATTAAATTAAACGCTAGTAAGATAACCCAATTTACATTAGCTATACCCTCCTCCCGAGACAGAACTCCAACGACTGAGTCAGGTAGAGCCTCGACATGCGTTACGGAGCACTAGATCAATCGGGCAGAGTAACTAATACGTAACCGAGGGTTATAATACTTACAACGAGGCAGAGCTTCGCTTTTAAGTGGGTATTATGCCCGGGAATTATAATTGCTATTCAGAATTTTAGAGAGAATTCGAGAAGTGAATGAGTAACAACACTGAAGCTCGAACTCTCTATTTATAGTGCTGATCCGGCACCTTGTCGCGCCCCGAGACAGATAAAGGCTAAGCTTTAGCGGGCCGCGAGCGACCTACCCTAGCTTTGCTGACTCAACGACTAGCTTCGACACGACTGGGACACGTGGCAGCACCAGGTGCGGCCTGTTGTCATGCCATCGCGCACCGCGACAGATCCAAAGGAGTCTATCGCGCCCCTTGAGCGACTTAAAAGTTTTATTTTATTAGATTTTTATTTATATAAAGGTATTTTAAGCCCGTTTTTCATATACGGGGTGTATTTTAGGATATATAAGACATATTTAAGGATTTCGGGAGAGTTGTTATACATGCTGAAAGTAGCTTCTCCTTCAACTACTCAGAATGATGAAAAGCAAGTTATTGATGTTGATGAAACTAAGTGTGTGACACCTGTGAAGAAAGAAGCTTGTTTTTCAACTACACTTATGAAGCAGGAAGGTGTAGATGCCAAACACAAACAAGATCAAGCAACACCAATGAAGAAAGGTTATGGTGCTGTCGAAGCCCTTTCTTTCAACCTTAATCCATAATTGGATTGATTCGAACGTATTAAAAAGGAATGCGATTATGAATCTGAAAAAGAGGATTATTCATGGACTTGGCACAATCCCTACGAAGGAGAGGATTCTGATTCAGGCTTATCATCCAAAGGAGACTGACATTAGAAATAAGGATAACTAGGTGTTTGCGTACTTTTGTGTGTAGTTACTACATTTTCTTTTGAATGACAAATTTGGATCAATGACGGACCATTGAACAAATATTTATAAATAAACACATGAGGTTAAATGAGAGTTCACTAAGATAGCATGGCTTGCTCTCATGCGGAGATGAGTACTTATACTTGTCCCTGGCTGGTATTGTTGTGCCATGTGGCACACATAACAAATTATATGGAGCAAACTACGATATTTTTTTTTTGTAAAAGTGGGTGATTTGGAAATAAGATAAGTAAATCTAGGTGACTTCGAAAATATTAATGAAAAGTAGGTAGTTAGCCAAACAAATGTTAGAACTTCAGAAAGAATTTCAGAACTTGTCACATATTCCCTTGAAGTTAGCCAAATGGTTTTCAGGACATTCCGTTTTTAGGATTTAAAGAAAAAAGGCCCGCCACATTATTGTTATAACTTCAAACAAGTTAGCAAAATGGAATTTAGGACTGCAAAAGGTCTTCAAACGGGTTTTAGGACTTCAAGAAGCTAGCCATATGGATTATAGGACTTCAAATGCTTGCTAAATGGGTTCTAGGACTTCAAAACATATGGAAACGGGTGCGTGGGAATTCCTTGAAGCTAGCCAAATGGGTTCTACAACTTACATGAAGCTTACCAAACGGGTTCTACAACTTCCTTTTGTGCAGACCACTTCACATGCCATTGTAATTAGTATGGTTGAAAAATTAGTATCATTACGATGTTTGTGTTTGAACAATTGCTCTTTTATGTAATGTATTAGACTATGTCTTGCTTATGTTGAATTTGTCATACTATTGCACATAACACATGTAACACAATTCAAGCATACTTTAATTATTGAACATAACACACTTAACTAGTAACTACACGCCCATGGCATTATAGCCTAGTGGTATCTTGGGGGGTGGAATAAGGCTTAGGGACCGTTAGGTCCTGGGTTCGATTCACACAAGGGGGTCCCAAATTTATTGTGTTTCCTCATGAATTGGTGTATGGGCATTATTGCCTAGTGGAGATGCATATGATCTGATGGTTCTGCTAGTGGCATGATGATACTCCAGTGCTCCATCAGTGATCCAAATTTTCCGTTAAAAAAACTAGTAACTACACATAAAAGTACGCAAACACCTAGTGATCCTTATTTCTAATGACAGTCTCCTTTGGATGATAAGTCTAAATCAGAATCCTCTCCTTCGTAGTGATTGTGCCAAGCCCATGAATAATCCTCTTTTTCGGATTAATCTCATTCCCTTTTAATACGCCCGAATCATAATCCAATTCTGGATTAAGGTTGAAAGAAAAGGCTTCGACAGCACCATGACTATTCTTCATTGGTGTTGCTTGATCTTGTTTGTGTTTGGCATCTACACCTTCCTGTTTCGTAACTGTAGTTGAAGAACAAGCTTCTTTCTTCATAGATGTCACATACTTAGTTTCATCAACATCGACAACTTGCTTTTCATCATTCTGAATAGTTGAAATAGAAGCTACTTTTTTGCCTTTGTTATTCATTTTCCAATTAGGATGGTGTGAAAATAACAACATAAACCAAACATATGTATTCATAGATGACCTTAGAAAGCTACAATGATTTAGTGCTCCATGTGATTATGTGAGTATTTTAAACAAAATTGCAATGGCATGTGAAGTGTTCTGCACAAAAGGAAGTTGTAGAACCCATTTGGTAAGCTTCATGTAAGTTGTAGAACCCATTTAGCAAGCTTTTGACGTCCTAGTTAAAGTCCTAGAATCCATATGGCTAGCTTCTTTAAGTCCTAGAACCCATTTTGAGACCTTTTGAAGTCCTAGAATCCATTTTGCTAACTTGTTTGAAGCTATGATCACAACAATATGGCGGGCTTTTTCTTTGAGTTCTAAAAACCATTTGGCTAACTTGGAATGTCCTAAAAACTATTTGGCTAACTTCAATGCAAGATCTAACAACTTCTGAAATTCCTTATTTTTTTTGAACAAGAAAAAAAAGACCAAAAAGCTAGCCATATGGATTTCTTCTGAAGTCCTAACATTCGTTTAGCTAACTACCAACTTTTACAGAAAAAAAATCGCAAACTACTTGTCGGGGAATGTTTTGGTTCAGAGCCCCTAGTAATGGATCATTTGGGGCACCTCTTACTCTGTGGTGTGTATTATGCAAATAGTATGAGATTGTCAAACCTACGGCACAATGTGCTCGCAACACTGGTTGCATGTAGTATTGTCATGATCATACATTCTGAAGCACTCGCAACACTGATTGCATGTCGTATTGTCATGATCATACATTCTAAAGCACGAGCCCTAGAGAAGAGTCTAGTGTTGGTTTGATGTACTCCATGGTTGAGGAATTGTAGAGTGAGGTTATTCTAGAGTCCTGCCACTTGAAAAATGAGTCTAAAATTTAAGCTCCTAAGAGATGTTTAAGTAATTAGGAGTTTGAGCTCCGGAGAGATACAAGGTTAGATATGATTAATTTAGGAGATGAGTTATCAAAATTTGGCTTCCATTATATTTTATTTTACTTCTTGTAACTTTACTTTTTAATTTTAAATGTCTTTATAATTATGGATAATTCTATTCGGAAAAAGAATAACCGTTCAAATCATAGAAACCCATCTTTGTATCTATTAAAGGAGCTTAGATGATGACATAGAAATGCCTACGTGTCAACTTCTCAGCTATGCCACGTAGTCCTCGCTGATGTCATAATCTTTATTAAACATTTCAATTAAATCAGTTTTAAAATCAATTTAAAATCTTTTAAAATACAAGCTCATTATGCAGAGGTTTTGGGCGACCAGATATTTCATTCAAATTTTGAATCCCACCCATCCCATACACCTCAAACACACACCCAAGAATCAAAGTAATCCAACATTTCAAAATTCAAACACCCCTCTTCTCTTCCTTCTCTCTCTCAAATCCCCTATGGATCAGATCTGGATCTGCTCCCTCTCTCTTTATTCATCCGTAAATCAACCAACGAAGAAAAACATCAATTCACTTGCTGATGCCTATTCACAGGTATGATTTTCTAGGTGTTTTGATTTCCATCTTAGTTCACGCTGTTCACTGGATCTGCCAAACTTTCCCCCTTCTCAAACCCTAATCCCAATTGCACCGCGTCACTTTCATGGCTCCTCAAAACACATCTTCCATATTCGTTTCATTTAAGGTGCTTTAGGGTTTGGATTTGCTGCGAAGTCGACTCAAAAGTGTAGAAAGATGGAGCCGAATGGGCTTATGGTTACGCGCCAAGAGTCCAATCGTTGGTCTTATGCAAGGTATTTTGATGTATAGTCCTGATTTATCATTTTAGATTCTTCATCTAATCTTTGCATAGGGGGGTTTTCTAGGGGTCTGGTGTTGTGGGGGTGGTGTAGGTAAGGAAGCTATAGATGGTTGTTGTTCGGTAGATCTAGGGTCATAAACCATTTGAGATCCTAGACAAGGATAGGAATAAATTCAAGGATAGGATAGGAATAAATGCAATCTCAGTTTCATGTTTGTATAAATAAATGATCTGATTACTTGGTCCACCAAAAGGCTACTTTAAAATATATGAAAAAAAAAGAAAGTAGAATTCATTATGAACTTTATAGTGTAAGATCTGAAATTTAATGAATATTTTATTTCCAATTGAAGAGAGATGTAACTCAAACCGACATTATAATAAATCCATTGAAAGGGGAAACTTAACTGATTAGGTTATTGTTCTTTTAACATAACTGATTTGTGTTTGGTTAGAGAGCATTGTGTAATTATTGATGTAATCAATGTTTAAGTGGATTTAGGTTGGGTAAAGTGGTTCGGATTTGGTGTTTGTGATAGAGGTGATTGATTTGGGAGTAGCATATTTGATTTGATCTTTTTTAGTGAACAAAAAATTGATGGATTCCTATGAACTGCTAAAAGTAGAGAATTTGTAACAAAAAGTTGATCCATCTCTGTATCTGAAAAAGAGGAAGATTCAGATCCTAAAAAGCATGATAAGAATAAAGCAATCTCATTGTTCGTATGAATAAAGGACCATATAACTTGGTCCACCAAATTAACTACTTTGTTGGCACCAAATGGCTACTTTCTTTTATAAAAAAAACCAGAATTCATATTGAATTTTAGTTTGTCAGATCTCAAATTAAATGGATATTTTATTTCCAGTTAAAGAAAGATCAAACCCAAACCAACATGCTAATAAATCCTGAATCCATTGGAAAGGGAAAAGAAGACTGAAATAGGTTTACTAGGACCCAAGGTTATTAGACAATTGTGATCGGTAGTAGTACCCTTTTACTGAACTACTGTAGTGGAAATTATCAACATCAGATAAACATGATAATATAAAAATCTTTGGTCCTATTGACCAGGCATGACACGCTGATAGAAAAGTTTTATGGCGTTTTGCCATTTTATGTTCTCTTGCTGGCATTAAACTTTTGAAATATTATATTCTTTTTCGGACATCTATGTTTCTCATTTTTTATTTGGTTACTTAACAGGTTTTGTGGTTTCGCTTTTTGTTTGTTGTAGGAAGTTTGCTTCTTACACGAGGTTAACCGGATTCTAGCGTCGAATCGTCTGGAGCCATTCTCAAGGCTGGAAAGTGGAAAGTTCACCTACTTCTCAAAGGTTTGCTTACAACCCTTCCAAGAAAGGTATAATTTCCATAATACAACTTATCGTCATTGTTTACACATCTAATATTGTGGTATTGTATCATGTAGGGTTTTATTTTGGTTGTAAGTTTGATTTACCATCACTTTTAACACTCACACTATTTGCATAGACAGTTATGCTTGTAATATTTGTTACCAGAATCTGAAGGATTGATTTGTCTTGGCAGTTTTAACTTTTTCTTTAATGGATCATTGGATTGTTCAGTTGTTTCATTGGTAAAGAATTTAGGCATGTGTTTTGTGCTATATGATATGAGTATCTTATTATGTGTCCATGTTTGTTTGTGTATTTAATGTAGATTTACAACCTTCAACCCAAATGGGGATTCTGATCATTGAGAAAAAAGAGTGGGAAACTTGAAACTGTGTATTGTTATTGTTCACAGCTTTCTGTTGAAAGGCTGAGTTCCATGAAGAAATACGTTTTTGGATTGGGTTCTGCTCAGGTAACTACAAATAATCTGGTCTATACATTTTGTGTTGAGCTACTGTTTATTTTAATTTTTGTTGGTGATACACTGATACAGGTGTTGGCGACAGCTGTTGTGGTGGGATTAGTTGCTCATATTGTATGCGGACTGCCAGGACCTGCTGCAATTGTCATCCGTAATGGGTTGGCATTATTTTCTACAGCAGTTGTCCTGCAGGTAATCATCGATCCAAAAATGAGTACTGCTGTTATATTTTATATTATATATTACCATCTTATCATATAGCTTTACAAGATGAACTTGTATTGCAGGTATTGCAGGAGCGAGGTGAGAGCACATCACGTCATGGACGAGCCACATTTTCTGTTTTACTCTTCTAGGTATGTAATGTAAGAACTTTATGGGCGTTAGTGTGGATATATGTAATTTTTAAAACGTTCCAAGAAAACATTGCGTTTAACACGGTTATTGTTTTCTGTCAGGATTTAGCCGTTGTTGTCGTGTGGACCTAAAGTCCCATTACAAGTTTTTGAAAGTGAAGGAGACATTTGGGATTTCAACCGTCATCGCTGGTCAACAGGGAGATCAGCCTATCTACTTATGAATGGTACAACATAAAGCTTAGACAAACACATGTTAAACACTATTGCATAAATGCATCATTGCATGATGTGTCCCACTGTTTTGTTTGATTAGTTGCATCTGGTAACCAGGTACTTTGGTATTTTGAATCTAAGACGTTTTCGTCAACCATATGATAACATTATAAACTGCTTAATTTCTTTGCAGGTATCATCATCTTCAAATGGATCAAATGTTATACCCAAGGATCTTCTTCAACTATACAAAAGGTTCATTATAATATTTTATATATTCTTTCTTCACTAGCTCATGTATTTGCTTATGCTTTTTTATCGCTTCGAGATTTGCATGTAACTCTTCTACCCTATTATTTCAAAGCACACTTTAAAAAAATTAAGATTTTGTTACCTGTTTACTGCATCATATTTTGACAGTTATACGGCTTTTCCTTGTGTAGAGATGCCACCAAATCGGCAAGAATTCTGTAGCAGCCAAATGCAACGCCTGCCATAGGGTATCTTGTCACACCCCCAAAATCCACCATGCGGAGTATCACCGCTTGGAGGCGTGACATGACCAGGATCAAGCCACCAATCATATTGAACAATGTATTTAAGATGGATAAAATCCAACCACACAATATAATTGGTGATCAAAAGCTAGTTAACCAAGTTCAAATTAAACAGCGGAAGCATTAAAGGTAAAACCAAAACATAAGTAACAAGTTCATAAGTTTAAATGTTAACATGGAACTCGACAGTCCATGTCCCACAACAACCACGCCTCCCCGTGCAAGCTCCATAGAAACCTAACGAACTGCAAGGCATGTAACAAGGAATCAACAACAAAGTTGAGCGAGTTCACAGTTGGGTGTTTGTTTAGGTTGCTTTCGAAATCATAGTTTGTCTTTAGCTGGCTTATTTGCCGTGGGGGTTACCCCATAGTTGAAAATATGATTAACCAATTCCTTCTTTCCCAAACCATACCCGTAATTAGTGGGGGCTTCCCCATTTGAACCACTAGACCGTTACCATATCGACTACTGACGAAAGTAAGTTGTGCCCTAAGTCAATGTCTATCATCATTGACTGTTTGCCATAATCCATTAGTACACGCCCGTCCTACCGGCACGGTGTGAGGTTTGTCAAACCTAATAGCGCTATTAACTAATGACCCGCTCGCCATCGGCCTCGGCGATTAAGTCGATATAAAATGAGGGACTTAGGTGATAGAGTTTTGGCTAGTAGTTTAAGGTTGTTGTCCTACCCAAGAAGGACGAACGTACGTATTTTACCCAAGGAGAATACGCAGGATTAATATTGGCATCCTACCTATAGAGGATGGCGGTACATATCCTACCCAAGGAGGATATGCAGGTTCCGTTTTAGTTCTTTCACCCATTCCCAACCACCGGGAATCCCATGCCTTAGAAAGAGTGTGAACTCACCTTGGTTTGCTCGGTTAGATTAGTTACTCTAATAATCAGAAATCAAGCACGTCCTAATAAAGTACAGATACAATCAGTTTTTCGTGCATGCATACGGTTTATCTACTCACTACTTCTATCACATACCACACAATTCAAATGCCACACTCTGACTTTTGTGGAAAGATCATAGTTAAAAAAAAAAAATACACTTGTAACACTTGTTAGAAAATATTTTCTATGTGTTGGAGTTTTTAGAAAATTTCGCCAGAGTTTCCTTTGTAAATGGAGGCGTCCATGCTAATAAGCATTTCATTTTCTTTTCCGAAAAATCATTCAACAATCAACAACAATTTACCAAGAGCAAACTATTCCATTTACAAACCAACATGAACTTGATGTTTCATAAAAACGTGTAGTAACTTGGTAAGGCGTTTAGTGGGTTTAGTTACCCTCCAAAGTCTGTTTACTTTATTTAAAATGCCATTTTCGGGATTTTTAGATGTTCACAACTTGTGAACATATTTTACAAAAATATTTATTTACAACATTTTCATGTGTCACTAGTATCCATATACTTACTTTATTTCCAAAATAGTGTAAGGATCATGATCTTTCGAAAACCGTCTTTTAAACTTGGTTTATTTAGGAAAATCATTCACAAGTCTTGGGTTTACAAGTTTACTAGTTCACTAGGTTTGTTATTTTGCAAGAAAATCATCTTTCTTTCAAGTTCATGTTTAGACTAGAAGATGATTATTTCATGTAAGCACATAATCATCTCCTAACTTGCTAAACCATGTTTTTTAATCATAATCTAGCAAGTTCTATGTTATGATCAATATCAATATTAACAAGACATCATCAAGTAATCAACAACATAATCAAAACAACTTCATACTATCATTATTTCATCTTGTTTCATCATGTTTCATCTTCTTTAAGCTTATGTTTCATGATTCAATATTCAAGTCTTTTAGTGTTCATATGTGTCATCATGATATATCTATTAACCACTAAAAACATGAAGTATCTAAGGATTAACAAGAAGCTTACTACTAGCTTCAAGCTAGGGAAGAACTATGATGAAGATTGAGTGGATAAAAGCAAACGGAAGAGGTCCTTCAAAATTCGTGAGCACCGAGCTTCGTTAATCACCTTTGTGCACTCTGAATGAAGCTTGGAATGGATGAAATAGAAATCGAAAATGTGAGCGTGTGAGCTAGGGTGTTCGGCCGAAGCTTGTTAGAGGGAGAAAGGAGAGGGTTTTTTTTTTTTTTTTGTGATGTTGAAGATGGTGAACTAGTGTATATAATCTCTATTAACCCTTGGTCCATGTGTTGGTGAAGTACATAACAAATCAAACTAAATCCCAATGCAAGATTTGGAGGATTGCATGGGAACTTATGAAGATTACACCAAATCTTTGTGGTGGGGCCTATGTGAGCCGATTACTTGCAAGGGGGGGGGGGGTAAATGTAAATTAGATGGTAAAAGGTAATTAGTGGGAGGTTATGTGGTAAAAGTCTAGTGTTATGTGTTACATGTAATATGTAGTGAGTTATACTGCTCGGGAACCATAACTAGCTCAGAAAATAAAAACAATGTTTTTAACAATATTTTTGTGTTCCGGGTAATGTCCGGTTGTTCGGTTAGATACCGTTCCGTTAAAGTGCTATGTTATACCGTATAATGTCTTTTATGTAACTTTTTGTGACACTTTTAATTCCCAACACTTAGGAAAGCATACAGGACTATTTAGTCAATTTTCTGCACAAGACTAGTATGTTAAAAAAAACATGTAAGTATGGCACAGTAATCAGAAAGCAGTCAAGTAATTAAGCACAATCATCAAGCACTTTAGTTAACATTAATTAATCGTACGGATGCATGTAATTATGAGGGTTGTCACATTCTCCCCCTGTTAAGAAAATTTTGTCCCGAAATTTAGCACGTGTTTACTGAGGAAGCTAGTTAAGTTGCGTGGTTTCCTGATTTTCCTGGGGTGTCACATCATCCCCCAGTTGGTTTGGAATTTCGTCCCGAAATTCTGCAGTAGCTTCAGTCTCAGTAGTGGTTGCACTTTTCTTAAACAACTGGGGATACTTGAGTTTCATTTGGTCTTCTCGTTCCCAGGTATACTCTGGGCCGCGACGGGAGTTCCTACGAACTCGAACAAGAGGTATTCCGGTACGCTTGAGAACCTTAACATCTCGATCAGTAATCTCTACTGGCTCATCGACGAATCGCAGCTGATCGTCGATAGTGAGCTCCTTGAGAGGAACTATGAGGGTCTCATCTGACAGACACTTCTTCAGATTTGACACGTGGAAAACGTTGTGAACTCCACTGAGTTCTTCAGGTGGATTCAACTTGTAAGCGACTTTGCCAACTTTCTCAATGATTTCGAATGGTCCGACATAACGCGGATTTAGTTTGCCTCGTTTGCCAAAACAAACTACACCTTTCCAAGGTGAGACTTTGAGTAGCACTCGATCCCCAACCTGGAACTCAAGTGGTTTCCTGCGCTTATCAGCATAGCTTTTCTGACAGTCACGAGCTGCCGCCATTCGTTGTCGTATCTGAGCAATCTTCTTCGTTGTATCTACTACAAGTTCTGGGCCAGTGATTTGACTGTCGCCAACCTCTGCCCAACAAAGAGGTGATCGGCACTCCCGTCCGTACAATGCCTCGAATGGAGCGGCCTGGATACTGGTGTGGTAACTGTTGTTATACGAAAACTCCACTAACGGGAGGTGTTTTTCCCAGTCATTACCAAAGTCGATTACACATGCCCTAAGCATGTCTTCAAGGGTTTGGATGGTGCGTTCAGATTGCCCATCCGTCTGTGGATGATATGTCGTGCTCATGTCTAATCGAGAGCCAAAGGACTTGTGCATAGCTTGCCACAATTCAGATGTAAAACGTGAGTCACAATCAGAAATGATGGAGGTTGGCACTCCGTGCCTTGATACTACTTCCTTTAGGTAGACGTCTGCTAGAGTGGAAAACTTATCCGTTTCCTTGATAGCCAGAAAATGTGCAGACTTGGTCAATCGATCCACGATCACCCAAATGGTATCATTTCCGCGTTCAGATCTAGGCTGGCCAGTAACGAAATCCATGGAAATTTGCTCCCATTTCCATGTCGGGATCTCTGGTTGTTGGAGTAGGCCTGATGGTTTCTGATATTCAATCTTGACTCTCGCACAAGTCAAACATTTACTGACGTAGGTTGCTATGTTGGCTTTCATGCTAGGCCACCAGTATGTAGTCTTTAAGTCGTGGTACATCTTATCCGAACCAGGATGTACTGAGTAACGAGACTTGTGCGCTTCATCCATCACCAGCTCGTGTAAGTTTCCATAAAGTGGGACCCAGATGCGCCCTGTTACGTAGTAAGCACCGTCTTCCTTTTGTTCTAACCATTTCCTTAATCCTCGTAAGGACTCAGCCTTGATGTTCTCTGCTTTCAATGCTTCAACCTGAGCGTCTCGTATCTGAGCGGGAAGGCTATAGTGAATGGTAAGCTGTAACGCACGTACACGCTTAGGTGTAGAATCCTTTCGACTGAGGGCGTCGGCCACAACATTGGCTTTGCCCGGATGGTACTTGATTTCACATTCGTAATCATTCAAAAGCTCGACCCATCGGCGTTGTCGCATGTTTAACTCCTTTTGCTTGAAGATATGCTCGAGACTCCTGTGATCGGTGTAAATGGTGCACTTGGTACCGTACAGGTAATGTCTCCATATCTTAAGTGCGAAAACAACTGCTCTCAATTCCAAGTGGTGCGTAGTGTAGTTCCTTTCGTGAACTTTAAGTTGGCGCGATGCGTAGGCAATGACCTTGTCACGTTGCATCAACACGCAACCAAGTCGTTGGATGGAAGCGTCGCAATAAACCACAAAATCATCTGTGCCTTCAGGTAATGAGAGGATAGGTGCGCTACAAAGTCTATCTTTTAAGTACTGAAAAGCGGACTCCTGTACATCACCCCAACGATAGGTGACACCCTTCCGAGTCAGTGAAGTGAGAGGTTGCACAATCTTTGAGAAATCCTTGATAAACCTTCTGTAATATCCTGCCAAACCCAAGAATTGGCGGATTTCTGTTGGTGTACGGGGTGCAGGCCAGTTCCTGATCGAGTCAACCTTGGATGGATCCACATGAATTCCATCCTTGTTTACCACGTGGCCTAGAAAATGGACTTCGCGAAGCCAGAAGTCACATTTCGAAAATTTGGCATACAACTGCTCTGTTCGAAGGAGTTCCAAAATAAGTCTCAGGTGTCGTTCGTGTTCCTCCTGACTCTTAGAATAGATCAGGATGTCGTCGATGAATACAATAACAAACTTATCCAGGTAAGGCTTGCACACTCTGTTCATGAGATCCATGAAGACCGCAGGTGCATTTGTCAACCTGAAAGGCATGACCAGAAACTCGTAATGGCTGTAACGAGTTCTGAATGCTGTTTTGGAGATGTCCTCATCTCGGACTCTCAGCTGATGGTATCCCGATCTCAAATCAATCTTAGAGTAATAGCTCGACCCTTGCAGCTGATCGAACAAGTCGTCTATACGTGGGAGGGGATAACGATTCTTCACAGTCACCTTGTTGAGTTCGCGATAGTCAATACACATTCTGAAAGTACCGTATTTCTTCTTCACAAACAAGACTGGGGCTCCCCAGGGCGAAGAGCTAGGATGAATAAAACCCTTGTCCAAGAGGTCTTGTAATTGAGTGGACAATTCTTCTAGTTCTGATGGGGCTAAGCGATAAGGTGCTCGAGCTATGGGCGCTGCTCCAGGAGCTAGCTCGATTTGAAATTCAACTTGACGATGAGGCGGAAGACCAGGTAATTCCTCAGGAAATACCTCAGGAAAATCACGTACAATAGGTATATCTTCTATCTTCCTTTCTTTCGAGGATGTATCAGAAACGAGGGTTAGAATAGCAGTGTGGCCCTTTCGCAACCATTTCTGGCCCTTAAGGAAAGAGATGATGCCCACAACAGCACCACTCTTGTCGCCACAAATCACGAGGGGTTCTTCACCAGAACGAGGGATGCGGACAATCTTCTCGTTGCAAAGAATTTTCGCTTGCTGATGAGATAACCAATTCATCCCAATAAAAACGTCGAAACTACCCAGAACGATAGGAATGAGGTCGATAGAAAAGGTCTGATCAACAAGAACAAGATTACAACCCTTAACTATGTATGTGGCCTCTAAGCTTTTACCGTTTGCTAGCTCTACCATGTGTTTGGTGGTCAAAAGTGTTGGGGTGCGCTTAAGCATTTGACTAACTTTTAAGGACACATAACTAGTATCGACACCCTAATCGAATAAAACAGTAACAAAGAAATCATCCAGAAGAAACTTACCCATCACAACGTTGGGATCGTTCCTCGCGTCATCCTGACCCAACACGAAAACACGTCCCCTGGCTCCATTGACATCATTGTTTCCCCCGTTATTGTTCCCGTTCCCCTGATTATTGTTGTTGTTGTTCTGTTTCTTGTTCAACTGGGGGCAGTTTTTCTTGAAGTGACCTTCAGCACCACACTGATAGCATCCCCTGTTACCCTGTTGTTGCTGCTGCTGATTCTGTGGAGCTTGTGGCTGCTGTTGACGATTCTGATTCGCAGGACGTGTGCTCCTGCAATCCTTGGCTTCATGACCCAACTTGTTACATCTCTGACAACGACCTTTGTTGCACGGCCCGCTGTGGTGCAAATTACATCGATTGCACTTAGGGTGATTTCCCTTGTATCCACCCTGACCTTGATTCCCAGAAGACTGCTGACTGGGGCTCCTGTACTCATCTGTCTTTCGCTGCTGACTGAGACTGAACTAAAGTAGAACCCTTGCCCGAATTTCCATCCCACTTGCGCTTGTTATCACTGGGAGCATCAGAAGTAGTGGCGCTAATACGCTTGGGTAGCTTGTTCTGCTCAACTGCCTGGTCAGTGAGGCGATGAGCCAACCGAATGATTTGTTGAATGGTGCCAAGATTAGCTGAGGTCACGTGGCTCTGAATTTCTGGCACTAAACCCTTAAGGTACAGCTCGATACGCTTGATAGGAGGATCCACCATAGTAGGACACAAGATAGCTAATTCGTTCGATCTCTTTGTGTATGCCTCGATTTCAGACCCCGTCAACTTCAAATTGAAAAATTCCACCTCTAGCTTGTGGATGTCGTCACGGCTACAGTACTCTTCTTTGATCAAATCTTTGAAGTCGTTCCATGGGGTGGCATTAGCAACCGCCAGCCCTAGCAGTTGAACCTGTGCTTTCCACCAGGTTAACGCATCACTTTCAAGTGTTCCAGTAGCAAATTTCACCCTACGATCTTCAGGGCATTCACACATCTCAAAAACGGACTCAATCTTCTCGAACCAGTGAAGAAGACCTATAGCTCCTTCTGTGCCGCTGAAGGTACTAGGTCGGCAATCCATGAATGTTTTGAACGTGCACACAGGAGGCTGTGCAGGTTGACCTATCGTGAGAGTAAGGAAGGACAAGGTTCATCACAAGGGTTGGTTTATGAGAGTAGGATCAAAACATCCTAGGATAGGTCGAAATAGCAGGTTATACCTTCTGCTGGAGCTGCTGCGAATGCCTCAGCAACTCGTTCATTGATCAAAGCCGTCAACTGGGCTTGAGTCAGGTTGATACCACCACGTCCTCCGCGTCCGTTCATGATCTTTACAACGAAGCAACGTAAGTGAGAAAAGTGTCGCGAAAGTGCGTAAGCGTGGGATGACAGAAGAGAGTAAGCACACAAGGCTCAAATAGAAGTTATCACGTTAACTAATACACTATGTGAACTATCAAACAGACAATATAAACATAAATCATACCACCTATTGTGTCGAGTCTTGCACGTGGAGCGAAGCGTCGTTGTGGATCGTCGAGCACTGTACAGGTTATAGTCTGGTTTTGTCAAAAAGCTTTTCCCTTTTTAAAACCAAGTTCACTATAACCAATGGCTCTGATACCAATCTATCACACCCCCAAAATCCACCATGCGGAGTATCACCGCTTGGAGGCGTGACATGACCAGGATCAAGCCACCAATCATATTGAACAATGTATTTAAGATGGATAAAATCCAACCACACAATATAATTGGTGATCAAAAGCTAGTTAACCAAGTTCAAATTAAACAGCGGAAACATTAAAGGTAAAACCAAAACATAAGTAACAAGTTCATAAGTTTAAATGTTAACATGGAACTCGACAGTCCATGTCCCACAACGACCACGCCTCCCCGTGCAAGCTCCATAGATACCTAACGACCTGCAAGGCATGTAACAAGGAATCAACAACAAAGTTGAGCGAGTTCACAGTTGGGTGTTTGTTTTAGGTTGCTTTCGAAATCATAGTTTGTCTTTAGCTGGCTTACTTGTCGTGGGGGTTACCCCATAGTTGAAAATATGATTAACCAATTCATTCTTTCCCAAACCATACTCGTAATTAGTGGGGGCTTCCCCATGTGAACCACTAGAACGTTACCATATCGACTACTGACGAAAGTAAGTTGTGCCCTAAGTCAATGTCTATCATCATTGACTGTTTGCCATGATCCATTAGTACACGCCCGTCCTACCGGCACGGTGTGAGGTTTGTCAAACCTAATAGCGCTATTAACTAATGACTCGCTCGCCATCGGCCTCGGCGATTAAGTCAATATAAAATGAGGGACTTAGGTGATAGAGTTTTGGCTAGTAGTTTAAGGTTGTTGTCCTACCCAAGGAGGACGAACGTACGTATTCTACCCAAGGAGAATACGCAGGATTAATATTGGCATCCTACCTGTGGAGGATGGCGGTACATATCCTACCCAATGAGGATATGCAGGTTCCGTTTTAGTTCTTTAACCCATTCCCAACCACCGGGAATCCCATGCCTTAGAAAGAGTGTGAACTCACCTTAGTTTGCTCGGTTAGATTAGTTACTCTAATAATCAGAAATCAAGCACTCCTAATAAAGTACAGATACAATCAGTTTTTCGTGCATGCATAACACGTATCCTACGTACGGTTTATCTACTCACTACTTCTATCACATACCACACAATTCAAATGTCACACTCTGACTTTTGTGGAAAGATCATAGTTAAAAAAATACACTTGTAACACTTGTTAGAAAATATTTACTATGTGTTGGAGTTTTTAGAAAATTTCGCCAGAGTTTCCTTTGTAAATGGAGGCGTCCATGCTAATAAGCATATCATTTTCTTTTCCGAAAAATCATTCAACAATCAACAACAATTTACCAAGAGCAAACTATTCCATTTACAAACCAACATGAACTTGATGTTTCATAAAAATGCGTAGTAACTTGGTAAGGCGTTTAGTAGGTTTAGTTACCCTCCAAAGTGTGTTTACTTTATTTAAAATCTCATTCTCGGGATTTTTAGATGTTCACAACTTGTGAACATATTTTACAAAAATATTTATTTACAACATTTTCATGTGTCACTAGTATCCATATACTTACTTTATTTCCAAAATAGTGTAAGGATCATGATCTTTCGAAAACCGTCTTTTAAACTTGGTTTATTTAGGAAAATCATTCACAAGTCTTGGGTTTACAAGTTTACTAGTTCACTAGGTTTATTATTTTGCAAGAAAATCATCTTTCTTTCAAGTTCATGTTTAGGCTAGAAGATGATTATTTCATGTAAGCACATAATCATCTCCTAACTTGCTAAACCATGTTTTTAATCATAATCTAGCAAGTTCTATGTTATGATCAATATCAATATTAACAAGCCATCATCAAGTAATCAACAACATAATCAAAACAACTTCATACTATCATTATTTCATCTTGTTTCATCATGTTTCATCTTCTTTAAGCTTATGTTTCAAGATTCAATATTCAAGTCTTTTAGTGTTCATATGTTTCATCATGATATATCTATTAACCACTAAAAACATGAAGTATCTAAGGATTAACAAGAAGCTTACTACTAGCTTCAAGCTAGGGAAGAACTATGATGAAGATTGAGTGGATAAAAGCAAACGGAAGAGGTCCTTCAAAATTCGTGAGCACCGAGCTTCGTTAATCACCTTTGTGCACTCTGAATGAAGCTTGGAATGGATGAAATAGAAATCGAAAATGTGAGCGTGTGAGCTAGGGTGTTCGGCCGAAGCTTGTTAGAGGGAGAAAGGAGAGGTTTTTTTTTTTTTTTTTTTTTTTTTTTGTGATGTTGAAGATGGTGAACTAGTGTATATAATCTCTATTAACCCTTGGTCCATGTGTTGGTGAAGTACATAACAAATCAAACTAAATCCCAATGCAAGATTTGGAGGATTGCATGGGAACTTATGAAGATTACACCAAATCTTTGTGGTGGGGCCTATGTGAGCCGATTACTTGCAAGGGGGGGGGGGTTAAATGTAAATTAGATGGTAAAAGGTAATTAGTGGGAGGTTATGTGGTAAAAGTCTAGTGTTATGTGTTACATGTAATATGTAGTGAGTTATAGTGCTCGGGAACCATAACTAGCTCAGAAAATAAAAACAATGTTTTTAACAATATTTTTGTGTTTCGGGTAATGTCTGATTGTTCGGTTAGATACCGTTCCGTTAAAGTGCTATGTTATACCGTATAGTGTCTTTTATGTAACTTTTTGTGACACTTTTAATTCCCAACACTTAGGAAAGCATACAAGACTATTTAGTCAATTTTCTGCACAAGACTAGTATGTTAAAAAAAACATGTAAGTATGACACAGTAATCAGAAAGCAGTCAAGTAATTCAGCACAATCATCAAGCACTTTAGTTAACATTAATTAATCGTATGGATACATGTAATTATGAGGGTTGTCACATATCTACTCTGGCAACACGCCTTGATTGTAAAATATCATTTTGTGATAGGTAAGCAACTTCTGTCATATCTCCCATATATATACAATTATACATATATAAAAGCCAAATAGTATAAGCGTTTCAGTAACAATGTTCAGTAACAGGTGTACGCAATTGGGTTGTTCGATTTACAAACCCGGACTGGTCGGGTCTGGTCGGACCAGCCCACAAACAGATTTTCTTATACATTTTTTTTGAAGGACTTCTATAAATAGTCAATGTGATTACAATTATAATCTGAACTTGCTGTATTTCTTATAACAGCATTTATTTTTTTTTTGTACAAATACAGTGCAGGACACTTACTAGAGCAAATCCGGACGCATCCTTCCCATAGAAAGTATTACTCCTTTAAGCTCAACCGTCTTGTGAGTGTTTTTTGCCGCATTTTTGCATATAAATTGTGTTTCTTTTGCCGAAATTCTTCTATATGTTTTGTGGGTTATGGTGATTAATTAGTGATTGTCATAGGTTAAATGCTGTAAATCAAGTTGTAAGGTGACTGATATCAAAGATCTTCTTGCTTGTCACTTTTGCTTTGATAAAGCCTTTGACAAGTTCTATGACATGTACAACGCAACCTGGTATGTAACTATTTTCATGAAAATATAGAACTTTGTTTTTGCTTCGTAATCGTAAACCAATTACTAAAATTATTCACATTTATCACAACAGTTTTTTATGTTACATATAATTTTTTATTGTGAATTAAATTACTAAAATTGTTCCTTTTTTTAAAGCTCTCCAATATGTTGATTCAATTCATATACTTTTCAGTAATGTTAGTGGTTTAGCTAATCCAGATGCAATCAAGTAGCCCATTTGAACTTTGACTTTGATGAAAGTTATTTTGGCTCAAGGGAAAAATTGTTTAAGTTCAGTGTAATTTTTTACAAAAAAATAAATGAAAATGTGGAGCTAAATTGCAATCACTATCTACATCAGTCTTGAATAAGCGAAGTCAACTCGAATTATGGGACAACGTCTTTTCACTATTCTGTGGATGTTTTACAGGAACCGGATGAATTGCTTGAATGCAGGAGTGGAAGATAGCGCTTATATTTTCAACAAGCACTCGGTAAATGAGAAACAATCTCAGCTCGGCGATTTCATATTCTAAAAGCATGTTTATGACTAAAAGATTGGTTTTTAATGATCTATTTTTATATTCTTATATGAAAAGTTATACAAGGCATTTTGGTACATATGTAGCCTGATAGCATAGACATTAGGCACCAACAACATACAAAATTATATGGTATACAAAATAGAGAAATCACAATGTTGAA
Organism: Helianthus tuberosus; assembly: GCA_030545235.1. Taxonomy (NCBI): domain Eukaryota; kingdom Viridiplantae; phylum Streptophyta; class Magnoliopsida; order Asterales; family Asteraceae; genus Helianthus; species Helianthus tuberosus. Next base: position 2,537 of record JARYGA010060360.1, on the reverse strand, counting down.
TTTCCGAATAATGAATTGCTTTTGTTTTTTTTTTTCTTATTCTTTTGGTTGCATGCAAAAATATTTATTAATATATTACAAGAAGTCAGGTTCTTCTAAATTTTAAATTAGTCAATAGATGTTTCAACTATTCTTTTGGTTTCATATTTTAGTAGTACACCCCAGTCAGCCTTCTTATGATCTATACATATTTCTTTTATTGATCTGGATTAGTTGTGTTTGACTTTGTGATTCTACAACTGATCAATAAGAGGGGCAAGAAGAAGAACTACGGTTGGTATTGGGCCTTTTCCAATTGGGTTATTATTTTGGGGTTCATTAAAATAAAAGTATATCCTAACCTAATTTGGTTCTTCTCCTAAGACTACTCGGTATGGGGAGCGACCTAGGGCTGGCGAGGGTACTTGATATGGAGCAGGGTACTTAGAATCTATACTGAATAGGCCTTTTATTGAATTATACAATAACAATGGACCTTTACTGAATTTTACACTAACAATGTGTCAAAAAAAAAAAAATAAGGTCATATATAAGAAGTTATTAGACAACATAAAATTAGGTCATCCTTTCATTTTAGACAAAATATTATCAATTACTTACCTTATTTTCTATATCAAACATGTACACTAAAACAAGAGTAAACTGCCATTTTGGTCCCTGTGGTTTGGGCATTTTTGCCATTTTAGTCCAAATCTCAAACTTTTTAAATCTGGGTCCCTGTGGTTTCATCTTTATTGCCATTTTAGTCCAAAATTCAAAATCCTCATTTTTTTTACTGTTCTAAAAAGTTTGAGATTTGGACTAAAATGACAATAAAAGTGAAACCACAGGGACCAAAATGACAGTTTACTCTTAATTTTGGACTAAAATGGTAATAAAAGTGAAACCACAGGGATCCAGAATTAAAAAGTTTGAGATTTGGACTAAAATGGCAAAAGTGCCCAAACCACAGGGACCAAAATAGCAGTTTACTCCTAAAACAATAAACATTTAACATTGTTTTATAAACATATGTAACTAAACTCAAAGAATTTAAATAAATTTATTATAATATGTTTTTTAGTATTTGATTCCGATCGTTATTAGAACACACCTAGTAGTAATAATGGGGTTAGATCAAATAAAAAGTTTATTTTGCCTAAGTAGGATGAGAAGGAATCTTAACCATTCATTTTTAAAATCAATGGTTAAGATGAAAGTATAGGAAAAAGGAGGAGTGCAAGGGTATCTTGGGAAAATCCTATTTATGCACTTTCTCTCTCCACATGCAAGTCACATGCATATTTCACCCCCATTTTTTAAACGTTCATAACTTTTTTATACGACATTATTTTTTCATAAAAATTTCACCGTAAAATCGAGCGTCTTTTTATCTTTAATTTGAGTACCATATTGCTATATAAAATATGAAGACTAAAAAAACCCACTAAAATGTGTTGTATTTCTATGTTGTATAACATTTTTTTGTGCTGGATTTTTGTATTATATTTTTGTGCTGAATTTTTTTTTCTTGAATTTTTTTTCTCAATTTTTTTGTGCTGTATTTTTTTGTACTATATTTTTGTGCTTAATTTTTCCGTGCTATATTTTTTTGTACTATATTTTTTGTGCTAGATTTTTTTGTGCTACATTTTTTTGTGCTATATTTTTTGCACTAGATTTTTGTACTAGATTTTTTTGTTGTATTTTTAAAAAACAAAATGGGTGCCATATGTCATTTTCACTTCTATTTATAAGGACCAAAATACCCTTTATTAGTACTTATTAGGAGTGACACATGTCATCATCACAATCCTTTTTAGGCTACTTAGGCAAAATCCACTTTTTAGTGGATCCTTCCCCTAGTAATAATATCTGTTTTCTAAGGTGATATGCGTAATGAATAATGCATTTTAAGGGTATTTTTGTCATATTGATATGTAAAAAGTATATAATGTTTAAACCCCTTAATACCTTCATTTCATTGTTACTTTCCAATTTCGTTATCCTCATCTGACATTATATTAGAAATACCCCTTTCCTCTTCATGCTTATATAAAATCTACAGAAGTGGTGCTAGGGGTATTATCAAACCACTTCATGCCTTTATCTTAGAGTAAATTGCCATTTAGTCCCTGAGTTTTGGTCCAAATTGTCATTTAAGTCCAAATAGTTTTTTTCTCCTTTGGGTCCCTGACTTTTCTATTTTCTTGCAATTTTGATCACATTGCCTAACTCCGTCTAAAAATCTGGTTATAACCAGGGGTATTTTTGGCATAACTGTTGTGTAGTGATAACCAGGTGCAGTTTACAACATAATTTATAAACCTCATAATAATTTAATGCCAGAAATACCCCTGATTATAACCTGATTTTTAGACTAAGTTAGGAAATGTGATCAAAATGGCAAGAAAATGGAAAAATCAGGGATCCAGAGGCAAAAAAAAACTATTAGGACTAAAATGGTAATTTAGACAAAAACTCAGGGACTAAATTGACAATTTACTCTTTATCTTATAATATAACTAGGTTAGAACCCCGTGTAATACACGGGTTGA